>ONZH01011996.1:0-169702 GCA_900303285.1 Rhinella marina
TGTGGAGGCCCAAGAGGTGAGACCTGTTAAATTTTGTGGAGGCCAAGAGGTGAGACCTCTTAAATTTTGTGGAGGCCCCAAGAGGTGAGACCTCTTAAAATTTTTGGAGGCCCAAGAGGTGAGACCTTTAAAATTATGTGGAGGCCCAAGAGGTGAGACCTGTTAAAGATTTTGTGGAGGCCCAAGAGGTGAGAGACCAAGAGGTGAGACCTGTTAAAGATTTGTGGAGGCCCAAGAGGTGAGACCTTTTAAAATTTGAGGCCCAAGAGGTGAGACCTCTTAAAAATTTGGGGAGGCCCAAGAGGTGAGACCTCTTAAAAATTTGTGGAGGCCCAACCTGTAATGAGGTGAGAGGCCAAGAGGTGAGACCTGTTAAAGATTTTATGAGGTGGAGGCCAAGAGGTGAGACCCTAAAGATTTTGTGGAGGCCCAAGAGGTGAGACAAAAATTATGTGGAGGCCCAGAGGTTTTAAATTTTGTGGAGGCCCAAGAGGTGAGACCTCTTAAACATTTTGTGGAGGCCAGAGGTGAGACAAGTGGAGGCCCAAGAGGTGAGACCATCTAAAAATTTTGTGGAGGCCCAAGAGGTGAGACGTATTAAAAATTATGTGGAGGCCCAAGAGGTGAGACCCCTGTTAAAAATTATGTGGAGGCCCCAAGGTGGACTCTTAAAATATGGAGGCCAAGGTGAGACCTCTAAAAATTATGTGGAGGCCCAAGAGGTGAGACCTCTTAAAAATTATGTGGAGGCCCAGAGGTGAGACCTCTTAAAAATTATGTGGAGGCCCAAGAGGTGAGACCTCTTAAAATTTTGTGGAGGCCAAGAGGTGAGACCTCTTAAAAATTATGTGGAGCCCAGAGGTGAGACCTCTTAAAAATTATGTGGAGGCCCAAGAGGTGAGGACCTCTTAAAAAATTATGTGGAGGCCCAAGAGGAGAGCCATAAATATATATATATTTTTTTACGGAGCAATTCTACGGCGGTTAAGGAGGAGGAGGAGGAGGTGGAGGAGGAAATGGCACTTCATACAGATGGCACTTCACTTTTGGCTGCTTTCACGGTTGGAGAAGCAAAAGTCCGGTCAATCCACTTGCTGTTCATTTTGATTAGCGTCAGCCTGTCGGCACTGTCGGTTGACAGGCGGCTGCGCTTATCGGTTATAATGCCCCCGGCTGCGCTGAACCACCCTTTCTGATAGCACGCTGGCGCAGGGCAGGCAAGCACCTCCAAGGCGTACAGGGACAGTTCCAGCCACGTGTCCAACTTGGAGACCCAGTAAGTGTAGGACGCCGAGGATCGGGGAGGAACAGGGTTACGGTCTGCCAGGTACTCCCGCAACATCCGCCGATACTTGTCCCTCCTGCTGATAGCGGGCCCCGCAGTGATGGAAGTTGCACGAGGGGTGCCATGAACGTGTCCCACACCTTGGAGAGTGTTCCCCTGGTGGCTGTGGCCTGATGGATGTTGTGGGACTCTGGGAGACCCTCTCCTCTCTGCCGCCAGCGATGGTGGGTGGGAAAATCTCCATCATGTTCTGCACGAGTTCCCTCTGGTATTCCAGCAATCGATTCGTCCTCTCCTCTACCGGAATAAAAGAGGAGACGTATATCTTTATACCGGGGGTCCAGGAGTGCGAAGACCCAGTACAGTTTGTTCTCCACTATCCGGACAACACGTGTGTCCCGGGAAAAGCAGCCCAGCATGAAGTCAGCCATGTGTGCCAGACTCTGAATAGGCATGACCTCACTGCCCCCACCAGAAGGATCACTTGCCATTTCCTCCTCTTCCTCTTCCGCCTCCTCTCCGCCCCATCCGCGCTGAACCAATGGGACGCACACAGCCTGACTGCTACCCTCGCCGCCAGCATCCTCCTCCTCTTCCACAGCCACCTCCACGTCGTCCTCCTCCTCATCCTCCTCCTCCTGCAACTGCCACCGTGAAGCAGACAAAAGTGTGGTCTGACTGTGTAGCTCCGTTGCGTCTCCTCCTACCCCCGTCTCCTCTGCGTGCAATGCGTTCTCCCTTATTGCGATGAGCGATTCTTTAAGGACGCCTAGGAGCGGAATGGTTACGCTCACTATAGCGTCCTCGCTGCTGACCTTCTTGGTGGACTCCTCAAAGATACGCAGTACATCGCATATGTCTGCCATCCATGGCCACTCGTGGTTGGCAAACTGAGGGAGCTGAGTTGGAGGCACGCGTGGATTCATTATCTGGTACTCCATCAATGCTCTCTGCTGCTCACACACCCTGGCCAACATGGAATAGGTGGAATTCCAGCGAGTGGGCAGGTCGCACAACAGCCGATGTTCAGGCAAATGGAGGCGTTGCTGGAGTTTTTTAAGCTAGCAGCAGCTACAGTTGACTTCCGAAAGTGAGCGCACAAGCGCCGCACTTTCACCAGTAGCTCTGCCAGGTTGGGGTAAGTCTTCAGAAATTTTTGGACTACCAGATTAAAAACGTGGGCCAGGCATGGTACGTGATTGAGTTCGGCAAGCTCCAGAGCCGCCACCAGGTTACGGCCGTTATCGCACACGACCATGCCTGGTCCTAGCTGCAGCGGCGACAGCCACATCTCCGTCTGCTGCAATATGGCGTCCCTCACCTCTGGGGGCGCTGTGCTTCCTGTCGCCCAAGCTGATGAGCTTTAGCACCGCCTGCTGACGTCTCCCCGCGCCAGTGCTGCAACGCTTCCAGCTAGCGGCTGAGGGAGATGTTAAGGCACAGGAGGAGGAGGGAGGAGGGAGGAGGAGGGGGGTTTATCAGAACCCATGCTGGCAATCTTGGGCGGGGGTGGTAGGTAGGCCGTCTCTGTTTGCGACCCCGTCCCCGCCTTCCACTACATTCACCCAGTGTGCCGTCAGAGAATGTATCGTCCCTGGCCGCAAGCGCTTGTCCACGAGTCGGTGGTCAAGTGGACCTTTGCGCTGACTGCGTACCTCAGGGCCCGCCTGATGTTACGCGACACGTGCTGGTGCAGGGCCGGGGACGGCACTCCGGGAAAAGTAGTGGCGGCTAGGGACGGAATAGCGAGGTGCGGCAGCCGCCATCAGGTCGCGGAAGGCCTGCGTCTCCACAAGCCTAAACGGCAACATCTCCAGGGCCAGCAGTTTGGAGATGTGGCAGTTTAAGGCTTGGGCTTGGGGGTGACTCGAGGCGTACTTCCGCCTGCGGTCGAACGCCTGCGAGATGGACAGTTGTTGGGACGAGGAGTGTGAAGGTGCAGGCGAAGAGGCGGGGGGAAGGGGAGGCTGAAGGAGAAGGCCCCAAAGTAGCAGAGGCAGAGGCAGATGTGGAGGTGTCCTGGCTGGAGGTCTGGACCGCAGTGGCAGCACACAACAAAGGGGAAGAGGCAGTGGCAGCAAGACCGGGCGCAGTTTGTATTGCGTTTGCTCTCTCCCACTCAGCCCAGTGCTTGAATTCCAAGTGACGCCGCATGCCTGAGGTGGTCAGATTGCTCTTCTCAGAGCCCCTACTCAGTTTTGAGTGGCAGAGTGTGCAAACCGCGCTCAGTTTGTCATCCGCACAAACATTAAAATATCTCCACACCACCAGAAGTACGAGGCCTCGATGGGGGAGCTTCGCACGACTGGCCGCTGGCCGGGAACAGCTTCGGCCCTGCTGGCTGTGGCCTCACTTCTCTGTCTGAACTGTCCTCTGCCTGTGGCCATCCCTCTGCCTGTGGACATCCCTCTGCCTGTGGACATCCCTCTGCCTGTGGACATGCCTCTGCCTGTGGACATCCCTCTGCCTGTGGACATCCCTCTGCCTGTGGACATCCCTCTGCCTCTTGCTGCCTTTTTCGGTGCTGCGCAGACCACCACCTCTCCACTGCTTTCCTCGCTGGACATCACCCCTGGCCAAGTGGGGTCGGTCATTTCGTCATCCACCACCTCCTCTTCCTCACTCTGCTCCTCCTCCTGCCCACTGGACATTCCAACAGCCTCCCTTGATGGCAACTGCGTCTCATCATCATCATCGCTCATGATAACAGATGCTGGCTCAGGGTCCACATCAGCAGGAGATGGCGAAAACTCCAGTGTTTGGGCATCACTACAAACAAATTCCTCTGCTAGCTCCTGGGATTCTTCCGGCACATCTGAAAAAGGACCCGAAAAGAGCTCCTGGGAGGGGTCAAGGGTGGGATGACTCTGTTGGCCAGGTGTGGAGGAAGGAGGGTCAGAGTGAGACTGTGTGGATGACTGGCTGGTGGACAACTGTGTGGAAGCGCTATCGGCTATCCATTGCACCACCTGTTCAACCTGCTCAGGCCTCAACAGCGGTGTAACCCGCCCCCTGCTTAACTGTCCCATAAAGGCAGGGATTCTGGATGAGCGGGATCCTGGCTGATCCCTCACCAGCACGCATTGTATCCCCACTGGCTTCAACAAGGCCCCCAACAGCATTTCCGCCGCCCCCGTCCTCGTCCACGTCCGTATTCCGCTAGCCCCCCTCCGCCATTTTATTTTTTTTTGTTGCAAATACAATATTTGGGTATATAATTAGGTATGTGAAATAATTTAGCAAGAGAACGCACAGTACAGTGGCCTATTAAAAGGCCTAGATATTGTATATTTCAAGTACACAGCCGTGTAGTAACAGAACAGACGGTGGGTATTTACACAGGTATGTGAATAATTTAGCAAGGAACGCACAGTACAGTGGCCTATTAAAATGCCTAGATATTGTATATTTCAAAGTACACAGCCGTTGTAGTAACTGAACAGACGGTGGGTATTTACACCAGGTATGTGAGATAATTTACAAGAGAACGCACAGTACAGTGGCCTATTAAAATGCCCTAGATATTGTATATTCAAAGTACACAGCCGTGTAGTAACAGAACAGACGGTGGGTATTTACACCAGGTATGTGAGATAATTTAACAAGAGAACGCACAGTACAGTGGCCTATTAAATGCCTAGATATTGTATATTTCAAAGTACACAAGCCGTGTAGTAACTGAACAGACGGTGGGTATTTACACCAGGTATGTGGATAATTTAACAAGAGAACGCACAGTACAGTGGCCTATTAAATGGCCTAGATATTGTATATTTCAAAGTACACAGCCGTTGTAGTAACTGAAACAGACGGTGGGTATTTACACCAGGTATGTGAGATAATTTAACAAGAGAACGCACAGTACAGTGGCCTATTAAATGGCCTAGATATTGTATATTTCAAAGTACACAGCCGTGTAGTAACAGAACAGACGGTGGGTATTTACACCAGGTATGTGAGATAATTTAACAAGAGAACGCACAGTACAGTGGCCTATTAAATGGCCTAGATATTGTATATTTCAAAGTACACAGCCGTGTAGTAACTGAACAGACGGTGGGTATTTACACCAGGTATGTGAGATAATTTAGCAAGAGAACGCACAGTACAGTGGCCTATTAAAATGCCTAGATATTGTATATTTCAAAGTACACAGCCGTGTAGTAACTGAACAGACGGTGGGTATTTACACCAGGTATGTGAGATAATTTAACAAGAGAACGCACAGTACAGTGGCCTATTAAAATGCCTAGATATTGTATATTTCAAAGTACACAGCCGTGTAGTAACTGAACAGACGGTGGGTATTTACACCAGGTATGTGAGATAATTTAACAAGAGAACGCACAGTACAGTGGCCTATTAAAATGCCTAGATATTGTATATTTCAAAGTACACAGCCGTGTAGTAACTGAACAGACGGTGGGTATTTACACCAGGTATGTGAGATAATTTAACAAGAGAACGCACAGTACAGTGGCCTATTAAATGGCCTAGATATTGTATATTTCAAAGTACACAGCCGTGTAGTAACTGAACAGACGGTGGGTATTTACACCAGGTATGTGAGATAATTTAACAAGAAACGCACAGTACAGTGGCCTATTAAATGGCCTAGATATTGTATATTTCAAAGTACACAGCCGTGTAGTAACTGAACAGACGGTGGGTATTTACACCAGGTATGTGAGATAATTTAACAAGAGAACGCACAGTACAGTGGCCTATTAAATGCCTAGATATTGTATATTTCAAAGTACACAGCCGTGTAGTAACTGAACAGACGGTGGGTATTTACACCAGGTATGTGAGATAATTTAACAAGAGAACGCACAGTACAGTGGCCTATTAAAATGGCCTAGATATTGTATATTTCAAAGTACACAGCCGTGTAGTAACAGAACAGACGGTGGGTATTTACACCAGGTATGTGAGATAATTTAGCAAGAGAACGCACAGTACAGTGGCCTATTAAAATGCCTAGATATTGTATATTTCAAAGTACACAGCCGTGTAGTAACTGAACAGACGGTGGGTATTTACACCAGGTATGTGAGATAATTTAGCAAGAGAACGCACAGTACAGTGGCCTATTAAAATGGCCTAGATATTGTATATTTCAAAGTACACAGCCGTGTAGTAACAGAACAGACGGTGGGTATTTACACCAGGTATGTGAGATAATTTAACAAGAGAACGCCACAGTACAGTGGCCTATTAAATGGCCTAGATATTGTATATTTCAAAGTACACAGCCGTGTAGTAACTGAACAGACGGTGGGTATTTACACCAGGTATGTGAGATAATTTAACAAGAGAACGCCACAGTACAGTGGCCTATTAAATGGCCTAGATATTGTATATTTCAAAGTACACAGCCGTTGTAGTAACTGAACAGACGGTGGGTATTTACACCAGGTATGTGAGATAATTTAACAAGAGAACGCACAGTACAGTGGCCTATTAAAATGGCCTAGATATTGTATATTTCAAAGTACACAGCCGTGTAGTAACTGAACAGACGGTGGGTATTTACACCAGGTATGTGAGATAATTTAGCAAGAGAACGCCACAGTACAGTGGCCTATTAAAATGCCTAGATATTGTATATTTCAAAGTACACAGCCGTGTAGTAACTGAACAGACGGTGGGTATTTACACCAGGTATGTGAGATAATTTAACAAGAGAAACGCACAGTACAGTGGCCTATTAAATGGCCTAGATATTGTATATTTCAAAGTACACAGCCGTTAGTAACTGAACAGACGGTGGGTATTTACACCAGGTATGTGAGATAATTTAACAAGAGAAACGCACAGTACAGTGGCCTATTAAATGGCCTAGATATTGTATATTTCAAAGTACACAGCCGTGTAGTAACTGAACAGACGGTGGGTATTTACACCAGGTATGTGAGATAATTTAACAAGAGAACGCACAGTACAGTGGCCTATTAAATGCCTAGATATTGTATATTTCAAAGTACACAGCCGTGTAGTAACTGAACAGACGGTGGGTATTTACACCAGGTATGTGAGATAATTTAACAAGAAACGCACAGTACAGTGGCCTATTAAATGGCCTAGATATTGTATATTTCAAAGTACACAGCCGTGTAGTAACTGAACAGACGGTGGGTATTTACACCAGGTATGTGAGATAATTTAACAAGAGAACGCACAGTACAGTGGCCTATTAAAATGCCTAGATATTGTATATTTCAAAGTACACAGCCGTGTAGTAACTGAACAGACGGTGGGTATTTACACCAGGTATGTGAGATAATTTAACAAGAGAACGCACAGTACAGTGGCCTATTAAAATGCCTAGATATTGTATATTTCAAAGTACACAGCCGTGTAGTAACTGAACAGACGGTGGGTATTTACACCAGGTATGTGAGATAATTTAACAAGAAAACGCACAGTACAGTGGCCTATTAAATGGCCTAGATATTGTATATTTCAAGGTACACAGCCGTGTACTAACTGAACAGACGGTGGGTATTTACACCTGGTATACAAAAAGGGTATTGCAGGCACACAGAACCCAGAACACTAGAGCCAAATAAACTGTATTTAAAAAAATAAAATAAAATTCACAGCCGTATACTGCCAGATCAGATGGTGCATATACACACTAGTTATATAACAGGGTTGTTCAGCCTAAAAGAACGCTGAACAGTAGTGCCAAATATAGTTTGGTATGTAGCAGAGCACCTAATACACCACTAATGCCTCTCTCTGTCCCTACTCCAGCAGCTATCCCTGAATACAGCAGCCGTTCTCTGTAAAGTCTATATTGTAGTAAAGCTATCACTGAAGTCCACTGTAGTAGCCCTGATAAGGGCTTTTAATCACGCTCCTGCCTGTCCAACAGCTAAAACCTATCTGTCCCTTCTCCAGCCTCTGTCCCTGACTAAGTTCACGCAGCATATGCGTACGAGCAGGAAGAGCTGAGTTTTTAATATTCGAGGTCACATGGTTTTTCCAGCCAATCCATGTAGACGCTGTTTTCGCGCTGCCAGCGTGCTCAGCGTGCCTGTCATACCCCCCCTGCATGTTGATTGGTGGAAAAAGAGCGCCAGGGAAGGTGGGAGGGGAAACGAATTCTAAGTGCGCCATCGCCGTTATACTCGATTGAAATCGAGTATGCCGAATATCGTAGTATTCGATCGAATACCGGCTCGATCGAACACTACTCGCTCATCTCTAATAATTATGCAAACATTTTAGGCTCAGATATACGCTCAGATATTTGCAAGCATAATAGGCTCAGATATATATCTCCTCATGGCTGTTTGGCATAAAACACTGGAACACATAGTCCAAAATTCAATTGTAATCCACGTGAGGCAATTTTGTAATCCAAACAGGTAACGTGTAATCCACATGGATAATATAATAATATTAAATAGCAGAAAATAGTTAACCTTTTTTGCAAAGGGGGCTCCCAAATAACCTGGGAAGGGGGGGGGGAGGAAAATAGGTGCGCTTAGGCAGAAGTGGGAATTTTCTGCAGAATGGGGGCAGTCCTGACAAGCCATGGCCATCTGGGTGAGAGTCAAACAGGGGGGCAATAAAAACAAGAAAAATTAAAAACGTGCCAACTAGCTCTCACCTGTCAGGCGCAGTCCATGTTGTGGCTCCCAAAGGTCCAGACCATGAGGTGTCCTTTAAGTCAGCCACACAGAGACAGCCAATTGTAGAAGAGTTCCTCAGATGAGGGACCTGAAGTCTTCCTTGCTGCTACTGCTACTAAACAAAATAAGAGGACACTCCTGCCTCATGTAGGCCACGCTGGCTGTCATTGTTGAGCTCCACTGCCCTCTGCTGCTTGAATTTGGACTTGACCGAGTGGTCACACTGGTGAGCGCTGCTGCCACATGAGCCTTCACCTTTCTGGGTCCTCCTGCCAGGACAGCAGAGGTAAGGATTTCTAGCTGTAGCAGTTCAGGCAAGGCTGCACCCAAGGAAGAACCGCCAGCTCCCTGGGCTGCTGCTGATGCCATTTTCCACAGTAGCTGGTACTGGATCACTGTGGGCTGGAAAGTGAAAGATGAGGTAGTCAGCTGATCCAATGTGAAAGGACTGTGGTGATGGTGGTGGCAATCCAGGGATCAGAGGCTCCGGCTGTGGCTGTGGTTTCTCTCTGAAACGGAGGGTGCCATCTGCTGTCTCTTGTAGGCAGCACACACGTCCTGCGGCTGTTGGATCCTCCGGCCAGGTCTCGGCTGGCGATGGGACCAGGGGCTTGGTCAGTAACGTTACCCTGGTAGCAAAGGGGACTTTCAGGGATGCCCAGGGGGTTATATTCAACCTGATCTCCCACGTATAGGCTGTGACGGGCTTGGGGCAGGTAAGGCTGTTTAACAGACCTGCGGCATACAAAGTACTCCTCCCCTTCCTCGTCGTCTGCGAGGAAGCCACTGCCTCTCTCCACTGAAAACCAGATGACGGTTCCTTTGCGCCTTTCCAGCCTAGAGTCTTCCGGCCTCGGATGGTCAAGCACTTGGATGAACCAGTCCTCCACTGCTTTCTAATAGTCCCATGGGGTCTGGGCGTGATGCAGGCACGATAGGATTATGCTGCATGGACGCTCCAGCCACCTCCGCCGAGACGGCAGACACCTCTGGTGCCCGTGCGATTCTCGGGGTCACTTGTGCAACTCTGATCTCTTCGGGGCTCTCCGGTGGTTCGGGGTCGCTACCCCACACCATCTCTCCCCACTTTGGACGTAGTTGGTGCACCATGCTGTCTTGTTCACCGCTGGCTTGAACTGGAGGGGAGGGCGGAGTAATGAGGGAGGGGTCTTCACTCGCTATACTTGCAAACAGAAAGTTCCCGGTGGGCCAGGCTGGTTCTTCCCGCTTCTGAGGGGGGCGTATCTTCACTTTCCCTCTCTTGAGGGGTCGTATTGTCATTTTCCCACTTCAGGGGGACGGGGAGCAAGAAGAATGCGTACGTAGCGTTAGTGTACAAAATTTAAATAACATTTAATATTCGTACGAAGTGAATCTGAATAAATCCGGATTCGCTTCATAGTAGGAAATAAGAAGGATTCATAACGAATATACGAAGCGACGAATAGATTCGCTCATCTCTAATTACAATCTTGAACCAAGAGGCGGAGGTCCAAATGGATTAGGAACTGTGGACATGGCAGTGTAGGTGGAAGAGGCGGCGGAGGAAGCCAACACTCTGTTTTTTTTTCCATGTGTCTCTCAATTCTTTGTCAGGTTGCAAAGAGCCACGGTGTGACAGTTTGGTGCTTATATGTGCTGGGTTAAAACTGGGTAAAAAAGTTTGTCTCAGTTAAAGATCTCACGCGTCTCCTCTCTGAGGACTATATATTAAAAGAGCTTTTCTCCTACTACAGTAAGACGGATGCCAAAGGGGTGTTCACACACACTCCACAGAAGAATTCCTAATTTTTTTCACACACATGCTACATAGAAAAATTTCCTCTCCCACATTAATTGGATGGATTCAAAATGAGTCATATTATTACAATTCTTCGTCTTTTTTTTTTTTGGGGGGGGTTGGTAAATAACATTGGGAGATGGCAAACAGAACGCACAAACTGCGCTGGGGTACAATAATGGCTAGGTGTGGCTGGTATACTTTTCTACTCTGCCAATATAAAACATAACAATCTTGAGCCTGGAGGTGCAGATCCCAATGGAGGAGGAGGTGGACATGGTGGTGCAGGTGGAAGAGATGGAGGAGGTCACCAACCTTATTTTTGTTTGTTGAGGCACCAAAACATTGGGAAATAGCAAAGAGAATGCACACACTGCGCCGGAATACAACAATGGCTAAGTGTGCTTGGTATACTTCTCTACTCTGCCAATATAAGACAACAATCTTGAGCCTGGAGGCAGAGGTCCCAGTGGAGGGAGGAGGTAGATGTGGCGGTGCAGGCGGAAGAGGCAGAGGAGGTCACCAACCTTTTTTTTTTTGTTTGTTTTCTTTTTAAATTTTCTTTTTAAATTTTTAGGTTTTTTTTTGTTTGTGGAGGCCCCAAAACATTGGGAAATACCAAAGAGAACGCACAAACTGCACCGGAGTGCAACAATGGCTAGATGCACCCAGTACACTTCTCTAGTCTTCGAATATAAGATATAACAATCTTGAGCATGGAGGCGGAGTTCCCAGTAGAGGAGGAGGCGGACGTGGTGATGCAGACGGAGGATGCGAACGTGGCGGTGCAGGCCACCAACCTTTTTTTTTAATATTTATTTTTGAAATATTTTTATTTTTCTTTTTTTGGTTTATGGAGGCCCCAAAACATTGAGAAATAGCAAAGAGAACGCACAAACTGCGCTGAAGTATAGCAATGGCTGGGTGCAGCTGGTATACCTCTCTACTCTGGCCAAGGTACGGACAAGTCCTGTGGGATCCATGCCTGCTTCATTTTATTGAACATGAGCTTGTCCACGTTGGCTGTGGTCGTTGCGCAAGCACTGCAGTATGTAGTCGCTCATGTATGCCAGGCGCTCATGTATGCCAGAGGCAATGATAAGCTGTCCTTGGTGGGAGGTGTATCGTCTGTGTCCTCTGTATCCCCCCAGCCACACTCCAGTGATGCCCGTGAGCTGATTTGGGTGCCATCCTGCTGAGAACAGGGATCCTCCTCCTCATCATCATCATCATTATCATCCTCATCTTCCGAAACAGTGCCCTGCCTGGACAGTTAGCATACCTCCCAACTTTGTAAATGAGCAAAGAACAACATATTGCGTGGCACACAGAGTGCACTGCTGCAAATTTTTTCAGCACTAGGCCATGCCTCTAACTCCGCCCAAAACATGACTATACACCTAATACCACCCAGTCCCCTTACTGCCCCACATAGTAATTATTCCCCAGTTATGTGCCCCCCTTAATATGCCCAGCTGTGCCCCAGTAATATGGATTGTTATGTTCCCCCAGTAACATGCCCAGCTGTGCCCCCAGTAATATGCCCAGTTATGTGCCCCCAGTAATATGAACAGCTGTTCCCCCAGTAATATGCCCAGTTATGTGCCCCTAGTATTATGACCAGCTGTGCCCTCAGTAATATGCCCATCTGTGCCCCCCAGAAATATGCCCACATTGTAACATAGTAACATAGTTTTTAAGGCCGAAAAAAGACATCTGTCCATCCAGTTCGGCCTGTTTTCCTTTAAGTTGATCCAGAGGAAGGCAAAAAACCCCTGTGAGGTAGAAGACAATTTTCCCCACTTTAGGGAAAAAAATTCTTTCCCGACTCCAATCAGGCAATCAGAATTACTCCCTGGATCAACGACCCCTCTTTAGTAACTATAACCTGTAATATTATTACCCTCCAAAAATACATCCAGGCCTCTCTTGAACTCTTTTAGTGAACTTACCATCACCACCTTCTCAGGCAGAGAGTTCCATAGTCTCACTGCTCTTACCGTAAAGAATCCTCTTCTATGTTTGTGTACAAACCTTCTTTCCTCCAGACGCAGAGGATGTCCCCTCGTCACAGTCACAGTCCTGGGGATAAATAGATCATGGGAGAGATCTCTGTACTGACCTCTGATATATTTATACATAGTTATTAGTTCTCCCCTCAGTCGTCTTTTTTCTAAAGTGAATAACCCTAATTTTGATAATCTTTCTGGGTACTGTAGTCCACCCATTCCAGTTATTACTTTAGTTGCCCTCCTCTGAACCCTCTCCAGCTCTGCTATGTCTGCCTTGTTCACAGGAGCCCAGAACTGTACACAGTACTCCATATGTGGTCTGACTAGTGATTTGTAAAGTGTCAGGACTATGTTCTCATCACGGGCACCTATGCCTCTTTTGATGCAACCCATTATCTTATTGGCCTTGGCAGCAGCTGTCTGACACTGGTTTCTGCAGCTTAGTTTGCTGTTCACTAAAATTCCTAGGTCCTTTTCCATGTCAGAGTTACCCAATATTTTACCATTTAGTATTTGTGTCCCCAGTAATATGACCATCTGTGCCCCCAGTAATATACCCAGTTACGCCCCCCAGTAATATGCCCACATTGTGACCCCAGTAATATGCCCAGCTGTGCCCCCCAGTAATATGCCCATATTGTGTCCCCAGTAAAAACGCCCACATTGTACCCCCAGTAATATGCCCACATTGTGCCCCCCAGTAATATACCCACATTGTGCCCCCCTGTAATATGCCCAGCCATGCCCCCAAGTAATATGCACACATTATGCCCCTCCCAGTAATATGCCCACATTGTGCCCCTTACAGAAAGTAAAAAAAATAAACACCACATGGGTTGCATCAAAAGGGGCCCGTGATGAGAACATAGTCCGGCCACTTTACAAATCGCTAGTCAGACCACACATGGAGTAATGTGTACAGTTCTGGGCTCCTGTGAACAAGGCAGACATAGCAGAGCTGGAGAGGGTTCAGAGGAGGGCAACTAAAGTAATAACTGGAATGGGTGGACTACAGTACCCAGAAAGATTATCAAAATTAGGGTTATTGACTTTAGAAAAAAGACGACTGAGGGGAGATCTAATAACCATGTATAAATATATCAGGGGTCAGTACAGAGTTCTCTCCCATGATCTATTTATCCCCAGGACTGTGACTGTTGGTGGAGTACTTGAAGCAGCGCAACATGGCACACAAGTCTCGCATGGAGGCCACTCATTACTGGTGAAATGTTGCTGATCCACAGAGCGACTCAACCGTGCGTGCTGCAGCTGAAATTCCACTATCGTCTGCTGCTGCTAACACAGTCTCTCCAGCATGTGCAAGGTCGAGTTCCACTTTGTGGGTATGTCGCATATGAGGCGGTGAGTGGGAAGGCGGAATTTATTCTGCAGCGCAGACAAGCGAGCAGCCGCAGGGTGAGAACACTGAAAGTAAACACAAACGGCCCTCACTTTCTGCAGCAGCTCTGACATATCTGGGTAATTCTTGAGGAACCTCTGCACCACCAAGTTCAGCACATGCGCCAGGCAAGGGATATATACGTCAAAACGGCTAGCCCCAAAGCTGCTACGAGATTTTCCTGTTGTTGCACAACACCAGGCCTGGCTTGAGGCTTAGCAGCACCAACCACTCATCAGTCTGAGCCCACAGCTCCTGCGCGGTGTGGAGTCTTTTCCCGAAACATATGAGTTTCAGAACAGCGTGCCTGATTTATCCCACCACTTGTTCGTGCAGGGCAGGGATAGCCTGCCTTGAAAAGTAGTGGTGGCTGGGAACCACGTACCATGGGCCAACTGCCATCATTACATTTTTAAAACGGTCAGTCTCCACAAGACAGAATGGCAGCATTTCAAAGGCCAGCTGTTTTGAAAGGCTGGCATTCAGGGCCAGGGCTGCGGGTGGGTTGTTGGGTACTTCTTCTTTCTCTCCAATGTTTGTGGGATGGACAGCTGAACGCTTCCATGGGACAGTGTGGACATGCTGGGTGACGGTGTGGCTGCCACATCATCTGTTTGCGGGGAGGTAGGTACCCCTGTCGCTCCAGAAGAGGAGGTAGAGGCCGGTACCGCAGCAGAAGAGGGAGCAGGAGGAGCCTCTGATCTTTTGAGGTTCTTGAGGTGTCTACTCCACTGCAGCTCATGCTTTGCGGTTAGATACCGGATCATGCAAGTGGCGCTCAGGTTGAGAACGTTTATGCCTCGCTTCAGGCTCTGACTGCACAGCATGCAAACCTCCCATGTCCTGTCGACAGCATACTGCCAGAAGACCTGCCATGCCAGGGAACTCCTTTGTGCCAGCCTTAGTGTGTTATGTCTTTATGTCTGTCTGCAGCAGCGTCCTGTCCATACAGTAGTCAAAGCAGAATGGCGGCGTACCATGTTATCCAGCATTTATTAATGCATGGTCACATAGTGCACTGGCCAATCAAAGCCATGCCAATACTAGGCATGATTGTGATGTCTCACAGTTCAATTGTTTGTTGATTGGCTGCGCTGCAGCCTTTCAACAAGCTTTATTTAAAGTACGACCAATGAATCCGGACTCGGAGTTTGGCACCAAAAATCGGATTCAGTACACCAGCAATCAAATGTCCAGTACGGTCCCGAACGTGGTGGTCTAGGTTTGCTCATGCCTACTCGCTAGGATGGGTTTCACAGGCCCAATTATGGCCTTCATAACGACTCAACCCCCACGCACTGTACTCAAACCCCTCTGCCCGTTTGTTTGTTAATAACACTTTATATCAGTGGCGTAACTGCAGGGAAAGCAGCTGCTTCGGGGCCCCCAGAGGAGTAGGGGCCTGGGAGCAGTGTCTTTTCTAGTACTATTCAAGGTAGGCCGGGCCTCCAGTATGACTGTATATAAAAGGGGCCCAGTCTGGCCTGAAATGTACTAGAAATGGTGTACATACCAGTATCAAGGACCTTTGGAATGCAGTAATCGTAGGCTAAAGGACCTTTGATGATGTCATCATATCACATGATGATGGTCCTGTATCCTATCATTAGTGCATTCCAAAGGTTATTTAGCCTCCAACAGACATCAGAGGAGAACGAAGAACCTGCAGCCTGTAAGTAAATAAGTGTCTGTGTTGTATATATATGGATGTGTATATCTATCTATATATATATATATATATACACATACATACACAGTATCTGTGTGTATATGTGTATGTATGTGTTTATGTGTGTGTATATACAGTGGGGAAAAAAAGTATTTAGTCATCCACCAATTGTGCAAGTTCTCCCACTTAAAAAGGTGAGAGAGGCCTGTAATTGACATCATAGGTAGACCTTAACTAGGAGAGACAAAATGAGAAAACAAATCCAGAAAATCACATTGTCTGATTTTTAAAGAATTTATTTGCAAATTATGGTGGAAAATAAGTATTTGGTCACCTACAAACAAGCAAGATTTCTGGCTCTCACAGACCTGTAACTTCTTCTTTAAGAGGCTCCTCTGCCTTCCACTCATTACCTTAGTAATGGCACCTGTTTGAACTTTTTATCACTATAAAAGACACCTGTCCACAACCTCAAACAGTCACACTCCAAACTCCACTAAGACCAAAAAGCTGTCAAAGGACACCAGTAGACCTGCACCAGGCTGGGAAGACTAAATCTGCAATAGGCAAGCAGCTTGGTGTGAAGAAATCAACAGTGGGAGCAATAATTAGAAAATGTAAGACATACAAGACCACTGATAATCTCCCTCGATCAGGGGCTCCACGCAAGATCTCACCTTGTGGGGTCAAAATGATCACAAGAACTGTGAGCAAAAATCCCAGAACCACACAGGGGGACCTAGTGAATGACCTGCAGAAAGCTGGGACCAACGTAATAAAGGCTACCGTCAGTAACACACTACGCCGCCAGGGACTCAGATCCTGCAGTGCCAGACGTGTCCCCCTGCTTAAGCCAGTACGTAACCGGGCCCGTCTGAAGTTTGCTAGAGAGCACTTGGATGTTCCAGAAGAGTATTGGGAGAATGTCGTATGGTGAGATGAAACCAAAGTAGAACTGTTTGGTAGAAACACAACTCGTCGTGTTTGGAGGAGAGTGAATGCTGAGTTGCATTCAACGAACACCATACCTACTGTGAAGCATGGGGGTGGCAACACCATGCTTTGGGGCTGATTCTCTGCAAAGGGACCAGGACAACTGAACCGTGTACATGAAAGAATGAATGGGGCCATGTATAGTGAGATTTTGAGTGCAAACCTCCTTCCATCAGCAAGGGCATTGAAGATGAAACTTGGCTGGGTCTTTCAGCATGACAATGATCCTAAGCACATCACCAGGGCAACGAAGGAGTGGCTTCGTAAGAAGCATTTCAAGGTCCTGGAGTGGCCTTGCCAGTCCCGAGATCTCAACCCCATAGAAACCTTTGGAGGGAGTTGAAAGTCTGTGTTGCCCAGCGACAGCCCCAAAACATCACTGCTCTAGAGGAGATCTGCATGGAGGAATGGGCCAACATACCAGCAGCAGTGTGTGCCAACCTTGTGAAGACTTACAGAAAATGTTTGACCTCTGTCATTGCCAACAAAGAATATATAACAAAGTATTGAGATGAACTTTTGTTATTGACCAAATACTTATTTTCCACCAGATTTTGCAAATAAATTCTTTAAAAATCAGACAATGTGATTTTCTGGATTTGTTTTCTCATTTTGTCTCTCATAGTTGAGGTCTACCTATGATGTCAATTACAGGCCTCTCTCATCTTTTTAAGTGGGTGAACTTGTACAATTGGTGGCTGACTAAATACTTTTTTTCCCCACTGTATTGGCTAATGCATTGGGAATATCTCAGGAACAGTACATCTTAGAAAGCAGAGACCCAGTCTAAAATCTTCCAGGACATCTGATGTACACCTGATGTACCTGTGCCAAATTTCGTGATTGTAGCTGCAACGATGTGAATTCCTTTAGTGGACATACATACACTCAGCTTTATATATTAAATATCTAACTACCTACCACTAATTGCAGTTCTTTTTTCACTCCAAAAAATGTAAATAAAAAACTAAAAAATGTGCAGATGTAAATGAGCACACTACTGATCGGTGCTCTGCAACACGCATGCACACAGATTGTGTGTGTATGTGTGCAAAAACTGTAGTATAAAAATTCACTACAGTGCTCTGCAAAATGCACGTAAGCAGCTGGTACGTTTGTGCCAAATTCTAAACTGACACTAACTGATAAGTTTGGACACACCTTCTCATTCAAAGAGTTTTCTGTATTTTCATGACTATGAAAATTGTAGATTCACACTGAAGGCATCAAAACTATGAATTAACACATGTGGAATTGTATACTTAACAAAAAAGTGTGAAACAACTGAAAATATGTTTTATATTCTAGGTTCTTCAAAGTAGCCACCTTTTGCTTTGATTACTGCTTTGCACACTCTTGGCATTCTCTTGATGAGCTTCAAGAGGTAGTCACCTGAAATGGTGTTCCAACAGTCTTGAAGGAGTTCCCAGAGATGCTTAGAACTTGTTGGCCCTTTTGCCTTCACTCTGCAGTCCAGCTCACCCCAAACCATCTCGATTGGGTTCAGGTCTGGTGACTGTGGAGGCCAGGTCATCTGGCGTAGCACCCCATCACTCTCCTTCTTGGTCAAATAGCCCTTACACAGCCTGGAGGTGTGTTTGGGGTCATTGTACTGTTGATAAATAAATGATGGTCCAACCAAACGCAAACCGGATGAAATAGTATGCCGCTGCAAGATGCTGTGGTAGCCATGCTGGTACGGTATGCCTTCAATTTTGAATAAATCCCCAACAGTGTCACCAGCAAAGCACCCCCACACCATCACACCTCCTCCTCCATGCTTCATGGTGGGAACCAGGCATGTAGAGTCCATCCGTTCACCTTTTCTGCGTCACACAAAGACACGGTGGTTGGAACCAAAGATCTCAAATTTGGACTCATCAGACCAAAGCACAGATTTCCACTGGTCTAATGTCCATTCCTTGTGTTCTTTAGCCCAAACAAGTCTCTTCTGCTTGTTGCCTGTCCTTAGCAGTGGTTTCCTAGCAGCTATTTTACCATGAAGGCCTGCTGCACACAGTCTCCTCTTAACAGTTGTTGTAGAGATGTGTCTGCTGCTAGAACTCTGTGTAGCATTGACCTGGTCTGTAATCTGAGCTGCTGTTAACCTGCGATTTCTGAGGCTGGTGACTCGGATGAACTTATCGTCCGCAGCAGAGGTGACTCTTGGTCTTCCTTACCTGGGGCGGTCCTCATGTGAGCCAGTTTCTTTGTAGCACTTGATGGTTTTTGTGACTGCACTTGGGGACACTTTCAAAGTTTTCCCAATTTTTCGGACTGACTGACCTTCATTTCTTAAAGTAATGATGGCCACTCGTTTTTCTTTACTTAACTGCTTTTTTCTTGCCATAATACAAATTTTAACAGTCTATTCAGTAGAACTATCAGCTGTGTATCCACCTGACTTCTGCACAACACAACTCATGGTCCCAACCCCATTTATAAGGCAAGAAATCCCACTTATTAAACCTGACAGGGCACACCTGTGAAGTGAAAACCATTTCAGGTGACTACCTCTTGAAGATCATCAAGAGAATGCCAAGAGTGTGCAAAGCAGTAATCAAAGCAAAAGGTGGCTACTTTGAAGAACCTAGAATATAAGACATATTTTCAGTTGTTTCACACTTTTTTGTTAAGTATAAAATTCCACATGTGTTAATTCATAGTTTTGATGCCTTCAGTGTGAATCTACAATTTTCATAGTCATGAAAATACAGAAAACTCTTTGAATGAGAAGGTGTGTCCAAACTTTTGGTCTGTACTGTATATATATAAGCAGAAAAGTAGAAAAGCAGCACTCTTGAAGTGGGTGCAAATCCTCCTAAAAGACCGAGACCAGGGTCCTCTTGGTCTACCTTTCAATGTTCAAAAAAGCCATTGTCTTTTTCTGGAAACCTGCATTGAAAGGGGGTAACCGCAAAGTATTGCTATCACGAACCCTATTAGAATGTACAAAGTCATAGCGGTACTAGTACATAACTAGGAACATAGAGGAGGAGTTGGTGATTCTTGCCGGAAGGAGCCCAGGCACGCCCCCTGCTAGTGCCCAAGCCCGCCCTCATGCTGGGAGCACAGAAAAGAGGGCAGAGTTATGGCTTGAATCTGATGTAGGAGCCGTTCCTGGGCTCCTTACTGCATGAGTGACGCCCCTCTGGGCACCTTACTGGCTCATTTGCATACCAAATAAACTGGATTTTCAGAAGATAGAAAACATCTATTGCTGAAACAAATGCACATCTAGAAATAAGGTACTAAGTGCTATTAGGCTATGCCTTTACTTCATTAGTGATTATCCTGGTGACAGATTTCCTTTAAGTCTCCATGGTGACGCTTACTTTGAGACTGCCTCCTATGGCAGCGATGGAATTTGGGCAGACGAATGCGCGCTAATGCCCTTACTTACGGCAGCCATTTTTATTATGGTTTCTTATGGATTTGACTTAATTTTGCTTCTCGCGATAATACGAGCGCACGGCGCATGCACACCATGATTTCTCGGACGATCATGAGCTATCCAGCTCCTGATAGGACTTAATTATGAATACTTTGTATTTTTAGACATATACTGTATATATATACTAGCAGAAGGACCCGGCTTCGCCTGGGTATACATAATCTATTTTATTTAATGTTTCTGTGTGTTGTTGCAGAGAGAAAGTCAATGCAGCTAACAGAAGTTGATTTTTACCTTCATTTTTTCAATCCCCATTGGCTGCGGAGTGGGAGGGGGTGTGACCTGACCAGGGGACGTGGTTTAGTGGGACCTTTGGGGGGGTACTTTTAAGTCCTTCTTTTGAGGGTGGCCTGAATTACAGGTCGATGCCATGATAATTTATGAGGACACGCAAAGGGTAGCAGTGGAAGAGAGCATCTTTTTGGCTGTGGAGTGGGAGGGGGCATGGCCTTACTGAGTTGGGGGCGTGGATTAGCGAGACCTGGGGCGGGGGTTTTAAGTCCTTCTTTTGAGGGTGGCCTTAATTATAGGTCGATGCCATGGTAATTTATGAGGACACGCAATGGGTAGCAGTGGAAGAAAACATCTTTTATTACTACTGAACGGTCTTAGTCTAAAATTAGTCTATTTCATCTATTTCATTTAAAGGGGTATTCCCATCTTACAAATGTAGTTTGTATAGTTAGATATAGCCATACCAATATTATTACTAATAGAATGTATTTATATAAAATGTACCGTTTAGAAGATTTGCCTATTTGTATTTCCATTGTCCCACACACATCAGTCAGGCTGCTGCCCCTGGTTACGACCACCGTGGCCATGTAGTAGTGGTGGCCGGCTTGCTCTTGTTCAGACCCGCTGTGAGGTAACTGCTGTATTGTGAACGCACATTACATGAACATGAGGAGACACATCTTAGGGTTGTAGCATTTTTGTCTGCGCTTCCAAAACGCAGAGAAACGGATCATGTCCCAAGATCAATTCATCTCTATGGAGCAGGATCCGTTTATGAAGTCTGCATTTTGGACGGATCCTGACCATTGCGTTTTGGACTGGTAGTGTCCAAAATGCAGATGTGAAAGTACCCTAAGATGTGTCTCCGCATGCTCATGCAATGTGCGTTCACATTACAGCAGTTACCTCAGAGCGGATTTGAACAAGAAGAATCCAGCCTCCACTACTACATGGTTGCGGTGGTCGTAACTAGGGGCAACGGCCTGACTGATGTGTGTGGGACAATGGATATACAAATAGGCAAATCTTCTAAACGGTACATTATATATGAATATATACAAACAACATTTGTGAGATGGGAATACTCCTTTAACCCTTTCAGTACCGAGCCACTTTTCACCTTAAATCCCAGGGCGATTTTTGCAAATCTGACGTGTCACTTTATGTGGTAATAACTTTAGAACGCTTTTACTTATCTAGGCCATTCTGAGATTGTTTTCTCATGACACATTGTACTTCATGACAGTCATAAATTGGAGTCAATATATTTCACCCTTATTTATGAAAAAATCCCAAATTTACCAAAAATTTTGAAAAATTAGTAAATTTCCAAATGTCAATTTCTCACCTTTTAAAATACATAGTAATACCTCCAAAAATAGTTATTACTTTACATTCCCCATATGTCTACTTTATGTTGGCATCATTTTGTAAATTTAATTTTATTTTTTTAGGACGTTAGAGGGCTTAGAAGTTTAGAAGCAAATTTTCAACAAAATTTCTCAAACCATATTTGTGAGCAACAATTCAGTTATAAAGTGATTTTGTGAGGCTTACCTAATGGAAACCCTTATAAATTAACCCATTTTAGAAACTACACCCCTCAAGTTATGAGAAACTGATGTTACAAACTTTATTAACCCTTGAGGTGTTCCACAAGAATTAAAGGAAAATGGAGGTGAAATTTCAAAATTTCACTTTTTTGGTAGATTATTCATGTTAATAATTTTTTTCTTGCAACACAGCAAGGGTTAACAGCAAACTAAACCTCAATATACATTACTATGATTCTGCAGTTTACAGAAATACCCCATGTATGGTGGTAAACGTCTGGTATGGTGACGCTCCTTCTCTCAAAACAGAAGGAGCGTCATATGGATTTTACAACACAGATTTTGATGGATTGGTTTGCGGGAGCCATTGATTTTTATTTTTTTGAGTTATTGTCTCATGTGGGGGCTCATTTTTTGCGGGACGAGATGACGGTTTGATTGGTACCATTTTGGGGTACATAAGACATTTGATCGCTTGGTATTACACTTTTTGTGAGTCAAGGGGAAAAAAAAAGCTGTTTTGGCATGGTTTTTAAAAAATTTTTTTTACAACATTCACCTGGGGGGCTATCTCATGTAATATTGTTATAGAGCAGGTTGTTATGGACGCGGCGGTACCCAATATGTCTAACTTGACCCTTCATGCTGACCGCGGCACATGAAGGGTCAATGCGCCGGCATCGGTGTTTTCACCTGGTTCAGTCAGGCCACGCTCCGGAGTGGGAAGGGGCGTGGCCTGACTGAACCAGGGGCGTGACTTAGCAAGACCTGGAAAGGGGGTTTTAAGTCCTTCTTTTGAGGGTGGCCTGAATTACAGGTCGATGCCATGGTAATTTATGAGGACACCCAATGGGTATCAGTGGAAAAAAACATCTTTTATTACTGCTGAACAGTAAAATTATTAATGTATAAAGGAACTCACCTGCGCCCAGCCTGACCTTCCAAAAACCAGATTAGCACAATGTTAATTTATACTCCAATAATGGTCGGCTTGTAGCAAATTTGATATTTTATTTGTTACCTACACCCACAATAAAATACACATATATTAAAAACATATATTAAAAACATATTAAAACATAAAATACCTAAAAATAATCAAAGTATATTTATTTGTAATCACAGTCCCCTTGCACTACTCTGCTGCGGAGCTCACGCAGTGTGTAGATAATAAATGAACATATGTCTTGTTGCGGTTATTCGATGTTTTGTTTTATGTCCCAGAGTTATATTCAGGAGTTATATTCAATAAAATACTGCTTTTCTGTGCTATATTGTTTTTAAACAATGGAACGTAGCGTGGTGCTTTTTACCATTAGCGTTAGAAATCAATTCAGTGCTTTGCGCTGCTTACCGCTCCTTTAGCGAAACAGTTCCAGGATTGTGGAGAGTGAGTGGGGTTCGGTCTGGAGAGCCTGTATAGATGGAATGTTTTCTCACCAATTCAGGGGGTCCCCGCAGGTATTGCTCCGCTATGTTGAACGGGGTCTGCGGTCCTCTTTCTTTAGCAGTCTCCCGGCGCGTTTTTAATATATGTGTATTTTATTGTGGGTGTATGTGACAAATAAAATATCTATTCCCTGATGTACCTGTGTGCCGAATTTGGTGAAAATTGGTCCAGTAGTTTGGTCTTGCATAGAGAACAGACAGACAGAAACTCATTTTTATAGTATTAAGATATACAGTACAGACCAAAAGTTTGGACACACCTTCTCATTCAAAGAGTTTTCTGTATTTTCATGACTATGAAAATTGTAGATTCACAATGAAGGCATCAAAACTATGAATTAACACATGTGGAATTATATACTTAACAAAAAAGTGTGAAACAACTGAAAATATGTCTTATATTCTAGGTTCTTCAAAGTAGCCACCTTTTGCTTTGATTACTGCTTTGCACACTCTTGGCATTCTCTTGATGAGCTTCAAGAGGTAGTCACCTGAAATGGTATTCCAACAGTCTTGAACAGAGTGAAGGCAATATTTTCAGTTGTTTCACACTTTTTTGTTAAGTATATAATTCCACATGTGTTAATTCATAGTTTTGATGCCTTCAGTGTGACTCTACAATTTTCATAGTCATGAAAATACAGAAAACTCTTTGAATGAGAAGGTGTGTCCAAACTTTTGGTCTGTACTATATATATATATATATATATATACTAGCTGAAGGACCCGGCTTTGCCCGGGTATATTTAATTTATTTCTTTTACTGTTTGTGTGTGTGTGTCATTAAAATATATTGAGAGTGCCCTCTACAGTGCCTGCCCATTTAACAGTGACCTCTACACCGGCCCGCCCCTTTAACAGTGACCTCTACAGCGACCCGCCCCTTTAACAGAGACCTCTACAGCGGCCCACCCCTTAAACAGTGACCTCTACAGCAGCCCGCCCCTTTAACAGTGACCTCTACAGCAGCCCGCCCCTTTAACAGTGACCTCTACAGCAGACCACCCCTTTAACAGTGACCTCTACAGCAGCCCGCCCCTTTAACAGTGACCTCTACAGCAGCCCGCCCCTTTAACAGTGACCTCTACAGCAGCCCGTCCCTTTAACAGTGATCTCTACAGCAGCCTGCCCCTTCAACAGTGACCTCTACAGCAGCCTGCCCCTTTAACAGTGACCTCTACAGCTGCCCACCCCTTTAACAGTGACCTCTACAGAAGCCCGCCCCTTTAACTGTGACCTCCACAGCAGCTAGAGTGGCCACTGTCTTCACCCCAGAAAGCCAGACCTCACCGGCCATTCCCCCAAACGTGAAACAGCGCCCCCAGTTCCCATGAAGACACATCACTAAACATGAGGCCACGCCCCCCCTGGCTCCGTGAAGACATGGAGGAGAAGCTGTCTGAGTGTGAGCTACTGAAATGGTGGACATCCCTGTGTCTGTCCAGGCACTGCGTCGGACGGAGAACAGGTAGCCAGAAAACTGGACTGTCCAGCCTAAAGCCTGACATCTGGCCACCCTAACATCAGCCTGCCCCTAGGGTGGCCAGAGGTCTTGTTTTAGGCTGGACGGTCTGGCTTTCAGACTCCCTGTCCTCTGTCATGCGCAGGGCCTGGATGGACACAGCAGCAGCACTCTCAGCAGCAGCACTGTGCAGTCTGAGCAATGAGCTGCAGGGAGAAAGTCACCCTCCCCCCACCCCTGCAGCTGACAGAAGGTGATTTTTACCAATATTTTTAATGCCGGTCAAATGCAGCATGGAAGGGGCGTGACCTGACTGAGTCAGGGGCGTGACTTAGTGGGATCTGGGGGTGGTGCTTTTAAGTCCTTCTTTTGACAGTGGCCGGAATTACAGGTCAATGCCCGATTTAGGAGGAAGGTGGGTAGCAGTGGAAGAAAACATCTTTTATTACTACTGAACAGTAAATATGTAAAATTTACATTATATGAGGTAATGATTGATGATGAGTTAGTCTAAAACATAAGTTATAGTTATGGTAACTGGGAATACCCATTTACCATTGTTATCCACAGTGCTCTGCCTCTTTAATGCAGACCTAAAGCAGTGAACTGGCTAGGTTGTCATAGAAACCTGATGCGTGCCTGTGAGCTTCTATTGGCTGATAAGGGTCATGTGACCAGGCTACTATTGGCTAATGCATTTTTTGGGAATATCTCAGGAACGGTACGTCCTGGAGAGTTGAAAACTGTTCTAAAACCTTCCCGGACACCTGATGTACATGTGTGCCAAATTTTGTGATTGTAGCTGCAGCGGTGCGGATTCCTTTAGCGGACATACACACACACACATACACTCAGCTTTATATATTAGATATATACTGTATATATATATATATATATATATATATATATATATGTATATAAACTACCAATAGCTGCAGTTCTTTATTCACTCCAAAAAAAAGTAAAAAAAATTAAAAAAAAAACCTAAAAAAATTGCTGATGCTGCTGTGTGCTGTGTGCATGCAAAAACTGTAGTATAAAAATTCACTACAGTGTTAATAAAAAGTGAACACTGGCTAAAAATTTACTTATATTATATATATATATATATATATATATATATATATATATATATATATATATAAAAGGCCTAACTACTATTTCTTATTTTTGAACCAAAAAAAAGGAAAAATTGGCAAAATCAACACAGATGTGAAAAAAAGTGCAAAGAATAATCCCCAGGTGCTGATCAGGCAGGTATGCACTGAAAAGCACTTGGCGGTCACAGCTCGGACACAGAAAAAGTGGTACAAAGCTGGAAAATCGTTAAAAAAACAACCCAAAATGACCGTCGGACGGGGGGGGGGGGGGTTTGTGGTTAGGGGGGACAGGGACTGAGTGTGGTTTAAGGATCTGGAACAGCTGCAAATAAAAAAAAAATTAGTGCAGCAATCCTGATGTTTTTCTTTTCTTCTTTCAGCAGGAAAAGCAGCAAAATCGCAGTGGTGGTGCACCACAAGTCCCAGCAAGCCAACAGCAGCACAGAAAAGCACAGAACCTCTCTGCATGCAGTCACGAGCTAGAATGACAGCATGCAGGGAGGTTCTGCCCTTTCCTGTGCAGCTGTAGCGCTGCCTGCCATTGGCTGGAGCATTGTTCCAGCCAATCGCAGCACTGGCAGGGGACTCCAAACACTTGTGTCCCCTGCCTCACCTAGGAGGTGACAGGTGCTGACCAGTTAAGTACTGGCCACCTCCCCCTTCCAACCTGCCCCGCTGCTTACAAACGCTTCCGGCGCTGCAATTTGCTGGTCTTCATTGATCGGCCAATCGCAGCGCTTGGAGCTTGGAGCTGCAGGGGGGGCGGATGCCTGCCAGTAAGGGAAGCCATGGTGCCACAATTCCCCAGCGATTTTCGCCCAGCAAGTGGCGGACCTCGCGCCGTACATGTACAGCGCTGGTCCTTAAGTCATGTCCAGTTGCGCCATATATGTACGGCGCGGGTCCTTACTACTCCTATCCAAATATTTAGGACACTGATACTTGTCAGGGAAAAAAAACCTTTTTACTATTGCAGTGTCCCACCTGTCGTGTGAAAGGGACACTACAAACTGTATTTTATATAGCCATGTCATCCCATGTCATGTTATCATTATGTATGCTGCTAGAATAATGTTTGTAATGTATAGGAAAAACCTTTATGGCTGAGTGTTGTAATAATCCGAACCACCACTAGATGGTGGCATTCTGCCTTCTATATAAGGCCTAGTAACAGGAAACCAGAGAGTTGAGAGAGTTGAGAGCAAGATGTGAGGAGAGAAGTCAGAGGAGAAGCAATTTAAGTTAAGAGCAGGAGTAGAGTAAGGAGCAGTCATCCAGCTTGAGGCTGCCATTTTCCCTGGCTCTGGCCAAGTCAGGATTCCATGATGGCATTTACGATTTCTAAGCCGCTAGTATCTGAGCAACTAACTGGATAAAGCGAGCCTGACTGAGGTGAACACCATTCAAATGGTCCAGTCCATGTCCAGGTGCATTAAGCTTCTCCTGATCACGTCAGTGCTGACAAAGTCAGCACTGACGTGATCAGGAGAAGCTTAATGCACCTGGAAGTGGACTTTACAACCGGGTACAAGTTGTATTTTTCCCCACTGAGAACCCTCAGGGTAGTGAGGATATTCATAGAGAAAGTAACAGCATCCGTGGGAGTAATGTATCTGAAATACTAATTCCTGCCATGGTGGATAGCTGCCTTGAAATATCATAAAGATATACTATAATCATCCAGAGCTAGAACTAGTGCAAGTGGATTTGACATGCTAAGAAGGAAAGGAGTGTAACAGGATTTAAAGCAAAGTAGCACTTTATTGAAATACCAACTCATTATTGTCAACAAGGGTGTGTCTACCTTAAGACACTGGCATCACGAAATAACCAGGACCCAGCCGTCCGACACAGTCAAAATCAACACCAACTGACCATCCTGGAGTCCTGCGTACGGAGTGTGCCCCGAGGAAAGTCGTGTCCACCCTCCACACAACTACACACTGGCCCAGGGAAGATTCAACTAACCGTGAGTAGAACCAGCGGCTACACCGTGTTCCCTGTGACAAATTCCCTAAACTCACACACCTCCCTGCGGCTGGTGGCTGCACTATTGATGACCTGTTCTTAGGACAAGTATCAATATCAGAGGGGGGAAGTGGGGGCCCTGTAGAAAATTTGCTGTGGGGCCCAGTCAGTTGTAGCTATGCCCCTGCTTTATATGAGTATTTTTACATCACTAACAGCATGCGTCAGGGGTGCCCTTTGTCTCCCCTGATTTTTGTGCTTTCTGTTGAACCCCTGGTTCAAGCTATAATGCTCAGATAAGAGAATATCGGGGGTGCACATTGGTGTGAGGATTCAATGTATCTCGTTATATGCAGATGATATTGTGCTAACCTTACAACGTCCTCAACAATCTTTAGGAGTGGCAATGGGTATCATCTGCAGATTTGGCACCACATCTTACTACAAGCTAAATGAATCAATGTCCCAGGATCCCCATATTTGGGGATGGGGTACGGAAGAGTAAAGGGTGATGGCACACAATGCAGTTCTGACATGCAGTTAGGATGCAGTTTTTTATTGTAGCAAGCTGAAATTACTTAAATCATTCCCACAATTCAGAACACCAGGGTTTAACGAGGCTGCTAAACTAGCTAAATTGAAAACTGTATCCTGAACGCATGTCAGAACTAGAGTTGAGTGAATCGAAGTTGACAAAGTGGAATTCGATCCGAATTTCAGGAAAAATTTGATTTGCACCAAAGCCGAATTTCCTCGGTGGTAACGAATCACCTAAAATGGCTGCTGCACGTGTTAGGACGTGTTAGCAAAGAATAAGGGATCATCCACAATACCATGCATGCAGCCAATCAGCAACCAGCCAGCCCTGTGATGTTACAGCTCTATAAATAGCCTCAGTCATTTTGGATTCTGCTATTTTCCAGTGTGCGTAGTGCAGGGAGAGACGTCAGCAGGCACTAGGGACAGTGCTAGGAAAGACTTAATTGTGCTGAAAAAAATGATTTACAAGTTCAGGGAAAGATTAGTCAAGGTGTAGGGAAAGGATAGGGAGGCATCATCTACCCTATAAAAGGAGAACAGGGTGCAATAGTAGAGTGTACAGCCTGGGTGATAGGAGTGATTACTATTACACCTTGCTGCACTAATTGAGGATCCAAATTGCAGTTATACTGCTGCTTTTCGGTTGTTTGCACTATATGATACATCACTAATTCCAACAAACGTCCTATTAGCCGTTCTGTGTTGATTTTACATTATTTTACTTTTTTGGGGGGTGTATTAATAAGGAAAAAAAGGAAAAAATATTTGTCATAATTGCCGTTCAGCAGTGAAGTTACATTATACTACAGTCATTTACGGGGTGTATTAATAAGAAAGATGCGTACGTCCTATTATCCATTCTACATTAATTTTACATTGTTTTACTTTTACTTTTTGGGAGGGTGTATTAATAGGGGGAAAAAAGGGAAAAATATATGTCATAATTGCCGTTCAGCGCCTAAGTTACATTGTATTACAGTCATTTACGTGCTGTATTAATAGGAAATATACGTATGTCCCATTAGTCGTTCTGCGGTGAATTGTGATTGTTATATTTCTTTGCCGTTCAACGGTGAAGTTACATTGTACTACAGCCATTTACGGGGTGTATTGAAGGTAAATAAACCTACGGTACTTCCTATTATCCATTCTGCGGTGAATTGTGATTATTATTTTTTGGTGGGGAGAGTTTATTAATCAGAAAAAAAAAAAAAATATATATATATATATATATATATATATATATATATATATATATATATATATGTCTTAATTGCCGTTCTGTGGTGAAGTTACATTGTACTACAGCTATTTACAGGGTGTATTGAAGGGAAATAAACCTACTTCCTATTATCCGTTCTGCGGTTAATTGTGACAGTTATTTTTTTTTTGAGGAGCGAGTTTACTAAATCAGAAAAAAAAAAAAATGTTTTAATTGCCGTTCAGCGGTGAAGTTACATTGTACTACAGTCTTTTTTGGGGGGTATTATTTTAATTTTTATTTAATTCTTTTATTATACAGTATTGCAGACATACAGGTGACAGGCCCTTCAAAGGGAATGGGCAGTGGCAGGCAGCAGAAGAAGGGGAGGTGGCAGCAGGAGTCGCAGCGAGAGGCCTGAACTCCTGGTGTCTTCTAGTGGTGGTGTCTTGATCAAGCGGTGTTTAAATGGCTGACTTAGTCGCAAGTGACATCAGACACCCCCAGCCAAGTGTTGGTGGGTTCCTCTGACATGACGCTTAGTTGGCATGGCCCGGGAGCAGGTCCTGTGCCCCCAACCAGCCTCTGTCATTTTATGTTCCCTCAGCGCGAGAAGTATATGCCGTAGACTCGGCTCCAGCCAAGATCTGAAGCAGACATCCGCTGCTTCCTCTGGTAGGTGGGCAAGTAGTGATGATGATAGTCACATGGGAGCAAGTGTTGCAATCAGTCAGGCTCCTGGCCCTGAGACCGTTGAGGGGGACATCAGTGATGTGCAGACAGTAGTGGATGATGATGATGTAGCCGATCGCACTTGGAAGCTGGATGAAGAAGAGGCATCATCATTAGGAGAAGAATGTGGCAGCTTCCATGTGAGGCAACTGCTGAGTCAGCAGGGTGGCATACTGGCTGTGTCAGCAGGATGGAAGCAGTGGGAGGTCGGGAGTTAATTGTGCCCGGGGTAACATAGTAACAGTTTATAAGGCCGAAAAAAAGGCATCTGTCCAATTTAGTTCGGCCTGTTATCCTGCAAGTTGATCCAGAGAAAGGAAAAAAAAAACCTTGTGAGGTAGAAGCCAATTTTCCCCACTTTAGGGGAAAAAAATTCCTTCCCAACTCCAATCAGGCAATCAGAATTACTCCCTGGATCAACGACCCATCTCTAGAAGCTATAGCCTGTAATATTATTACACTCCAGAAATACATCCAGGCCCCTTTTGAACTCTTTTAGTGAACTCACCATTACCACCTCTTCAGGCAGAGAGTTCTATAATCTCACTGCTCTTACCGTAAAGAATCCTCTTCTATATTTGTGTACAAACCTTCTTTCCTCCAGATGCAGAGGATGTCCCCTCGTCACAGTCACAGTTCTGGGGATAAATAGATGATAGGAGAGATCTCTGTACTGACCCCTGATATATTTATACATAGTTATTAGATCTCCTCTCAGTCATCTTCTTTCTAAAGTGAATAACCCTAATTTTGATAATCTTTCTGGGTACTGTAGTCCACCCATTCCAGTTATTACTTTAGTTGCCCTCCTCTGAACCCTTTCCAGCTCTGCTATGTCTGCCTTCTTTACAAGAGCCCAGAACTGTACACAGTACTCCATGTGTGGTCTGACTAGTGATTTGTAAAGTGGCAGGACTATGTTCTCATCACGGGCATCTATGCCCCTTTTGATACAACCCATTATCTTATTGACCTTGGCAGCAGCTGCCTGACACTGGTTTCTACAGCTTAGTTTGCTGTTCACAAAATTCCTAGGTCCTTTTCCGTGTTACCCAGTGTTTTACCTTTAAGTATGTAAATGAAATAGACGAGGCGGCAAATCATAATGAGGTTGTTATTATGGGGGACTTTAACTACCCAGATATAGACTGGGAAACTGAAACCTGTACATCTCATAAAGGAAACAGGTTCTTGGAAATAACCAAAGACAATTACCTTTCCCAACTGGTTCAGGACCCCACTAGAGGGACGGCCATACTGGACTTAGTATTAACCAATAGACCTGACAGAACAACAGGTGTGCAGGTTGGGGGACACCTGGGAAACAGTGACCATAACATAATAACCTTCCAATTATCATTCAAAAGAGCGTTTCTTCAGGGAGGAGCAAAAATACCAAACTTCAAAAAAGCTAAATTTAGCCAACTAAGAGAGGACATAGGCCTAACTAACTGGGACAAAGTCCTCAAAAATAAAAATACAGCCACAAAATGGGATATTTTTAAAAGCATCCTAATATCTAATTGTGAGAGGTACATACCATATAGGAATAAAATAATAAGAAACAAGAAAAAACCAATGTGGATAAATAGAACTGTAAAGAAAGCAATAAATGACAAAAAGAAAGCATTTAAATCACTAAAACAGGAGGGGAGTGAGGAAACATTGAAAAACTATAAGGAAAAAAATAGAATATGTAAAAGACACATAAAAACAGCCAAACTAGAGACCGAGAGATTAATCGCCAAAGAGAGTAAAACTAACCCTAAAATGTTCTTCCCTGGATCAACTTGTAGGAAAACAGGCTGAACTGGATGGACAGATGTCTTTTTTCGGCATTACAAACTATGTTACTATGTTACTATGTAGTATGTACTGGTGACTTGCATTATTCCTTCCCATGTGCATAACCTTACATTTGTCAGTGTTAAACCTAATCTGTTACTTCTGTGCCCAAGCCTCCAATCTATCCAGCTCCATCTGTAGCAGTGTACTGTCCTCTTCTGTGTTAATGAGCCAGTTACTTACCCACATATAGACATTTTCTCTGAGGCCAAGCATTCTCATTTCATGTGGTACAGTGTCAAATGCTTTGGAGAAGTCCAGATATATGACATCCATTGATTTGCCACGGTCAAATCTAGAACTTACCTCCTCATAGAAACTGATTAAATTGGTTTGACATGACTGATCCTTCATGAAGCTAAGCTGATATGGCGTTATTTGCTTATTTTCATTGAGGTACTCCAAGATAGCATCTCTTAGAAAACCTACCGTCCTGGAAAGTTGCGGTGAAGGGTTTTATGGAGGCAGTGGTAGCAGGCAATCAGTGCGGAGTGTTGGGGGGAAAATGTCATACTCAGCAGTGTGGCAATTTTTTGTTAGGCGAACATAGCCATTTGCAAACTTTGTGGGCAGAAGCTGAAACGTGGCCAGGGTGCCAATCTTGGCACCACGGACCTGCGTTACCACATGCAGCATCACCATGAAGTGGCCTGGGAGAACCATGGCTCTGATGTGGTGGTCCAGCCTGCCACAGCAACTGCTGCAACATCCAGTGGCATGCACCCAATTTCATGTAGTCAAGGGTCCACCAACTCAGCTGCTCCTGCTCATTTTCTTCCTACTCCTTGTCAGTCATTCAGTCAGCAATCGATCACCAGAAGTGATTGCCAAGAGACAACAGTATGTGTGCACTTATCCAACAGTGCAGAAGCTAAACATGCTCCTGGCCAAGTTGCTGGTGCTGCAGTCCCTCTCTTTCCAAGTGGTGGACTCTACCTTTCAGAAAACTGATGGCTTGTGCCAAGGTGAAAAGTCCCAAGCCGTCATTTCTTTGCAAAAAAAAAAGGCAGTACCATCCCTGCGCACATATGTAGAACAGAAGGTGGGCCAGTCCTTGAGCCTGTCGGTGTCTGCCAAAGTCCACGCCAGCGCAGACGTGTGGAGCTGTAACTATGGACAAGGACAATATATGTCCTTTACGGCCCACTGAGTAAATGTAGTTCCTGCTCAGCCACACCAGCAACTTGGTCAGGTAATGCCACTTCCACTTCCACATTCTCACACCGTTGGTCCTGTGACAATATCCACCCCTGCGTCTTCATCCTCCACCATGTCCTCAGCCTCCACTGCAGGGACAATTCACAGTGTCCCTCCAGCATACCACATGTGCAGGGCACAGTGGTGTCACGCTGCTCTGCACCTAGTTTGCCTGGGCAAACGGAGTCACACAGGGGAGGAACTGCTCTGCATCCTTCATCAAGAAATCGAATCCTGGCTTTCTCCTCAACAACTCAAAATCTGAACCATGGTGACCGACAACGGGAAGAACATGGTGTCGGTGCTGCATCAAGGAGGGCTGAGCCATGCGCCCTGCATGGTGCATGTGTTCAATCTGGTTGTCAAGTGGTTTCTGAAGTCTTCCACCCATCTGCAAGACATCCTGAAAATGGGCAGGAAGCTTTGCATGCACTTCAGCCACTCGTACACCGCAAACCACACCCACTGCAAACCCAGAATTTCCATTCAGCCCTGGCTACAACATGCTTGCTGCTTATTCCTTGCATCACTCCCCTTGGGTCGGTGCATGTTGGATCATGGCCGGTGCATGTTGGATCATGTGGGTTGGATCATGTGACCTCGTTGACCAACCCTAGCCCTCCTGCTCATATATAAATGGCTCAGCCCTCTTCCCAGATGCCTCAGTGTCAAGGTCCTTGTGTCCTGTTTGGTTGCTACTATTCCTGCTTGAATTCCTGTGTTCCTGACTCATGCTTGTGTTCCCGGATTCCGCTATCTGCTTCATCCCTGCTTGCTTGCTTGGACCTTTTTGTTGCCGACCCGGATTTCCTGGCCTGTACTTGTGCTGCCTGCCCTGACCCTTTCCCTGTCTGACTTCACCTCTGCCTCATTCTTCGGTCCTGCATTGTTGCTCCTGGTGACGACTCAGCCCTCTGACCACCGCTGTACCTCTGGTACCTTTGCAGGTACCTCCTGGTCCGCCTGGACCAGCTGCCTCGTGTGCCTATCCTCCTCAGGAGGTAGCGACCTGGTGTTTCACTCAGAAAGTCTATCCCCACCATTTGGGGTATTGTAAAGATCGAGGGGTTCACTTAGACACGAGGAGGTAGGACACGAGGCACAGTGGGTTCACACCCGCTGGTTCGTGACAGTGGTGACTTGTATTATTCCTTCCCATGTGCATAACCTTACATTTGTCAGTGTTAAGCCTCATCTGCCACTTCTCTGCTAAAGCCTCCAATCTATCCAGATCCATCTGTAGCAGTGTACTGTCCTCTTCTGTGTTAATTACTTTACACAGTTTAGTGTCATCTGCAAAAATTAATATTTTACTGTGCAAGCCTTCTACGAGATCATTAATAAATATATTGAAGAGAATAGGGTCCAATACTGACCCCTGTGGTACCCCACTAGTGACGGTGGCCCAATCTAAATGTGTGTACCGTTAACCCCTTCCCGACCAGCGCCGTACATGTACAGCGCTGCGGGAAGGGACTTGCCGCTCAGCGCCGTAGTACTACGGTGCGCTGATCGGGCGGGTGCAGGAGCTGCGCCCGCCCGATCAGCTGCGGGGGGCTGGCTGTTCCCAGTAGCCAGACCCCTGCTGCATACGCCCGCATCGGTGAAAACACCGATGTGGGCGTATTAACCCTCGATGTGCCGCAGTCAGCGCTGACCGCGGCACATGTGATGCCGGCGTATGCACAGAGAGTCCATCGGGTCCCCGCGCTGCTGTGACGGGGACCCGATGGCTTGGATGGCAGCCTGATGCCTTACTTAGGCATCATGGCTGCCATCCCTGCGATCCTGTGAGATCCAACACCCTGGATCTCACTGGAAGCAGGCTGTAAGTGTATTACATCTTTGACAATGGGGGCATATTGCTAGGATATGCCCCCATTGTCTTATAGTTGCGGGTACCACCGCTGGGACCCACACCTATATTGAGAATGAAAAGGGGGAGCTCTGAGCCTGGGTTTCCCGGGGTCCGACCACCCCCAGGCGCTGCCCCCCTGCCTTCCCCCGCTGCACTAATAGAAACGAATGGGAGTGCGCCGCGCATGCGCGGCCCAGCTCCCATTCATTTCTATTGAGCCGACGAAAATAGCCGAGCCAGTGCTCGGCTATTTTCGGTGGCAGCATAGAAATGAATGGGAGCGGTGTGCTCCCATTCGTTTCTATGAGCGCCGCGGGTGGGCTGCGCCTGGCGGTGGCACAAGATGGGATAACCCCTTTAATAGTTTTGCTTTCTCCTCATCGCTTTCTGCAACTCCCCCTCATTACTCTATAAAGGGCCGACATCTTCAGATTTATATTTTTTACCATTTACATAATTGAAGAACATTTTAGGGTTAGTTTTACTCTCTTTGGCAATTAACCTCTCAGTCTCTAGTTTGGCTGCTTTTATTTGTTTTTTACATATTCAATTTTTTTCCCTATAGTTTTTCAATGCTTCCTTGCTACCCTCCTGTTTTAGTGATTTAAATGCTTTATTTATGTCATTTATTGCTTTCTTTACAATTTTAATTATCCACATTGGTTTTTTCTTGTTCCTTAAAGGGGTATTCCGGTTACCATAAATATCACTTATGTTTTAGACTAATTAATCATCAATAATTACCTAATATAATGTCAATTTCACATATTTATCATTCAGTAATTATAAAAGTAGTTTTTTCCTTTGCTACCCACTGTGTTTTCTCATAAGTTACCATGGCATCGACCTGTAGTTCTTAGCCTTTGTTAGGTCGAGCATGCTCAGTGTGTACTATTACTGAGTAGAGTAGGCGTGGGCAGACTGTATATCAGACAGCCAATCAGTAAACATCAACACTCATAGACAAGCACAAACTCACAGCAGGAATGCTAGGCATTGTGGGGATTGTAGTTTTATGAGGGAAGATCAGGCACCATGATACTCTCAGTGTGCTGCAGGCTCACACAGGAGCTAGACAAATGGATTGCAAGGTAAACTGAAGCTCTGGTTATATGTATAGGTATGGGTCCTGGTTGGGTCACAGCTTGCAGCCTTAATGCAGTTTTTCAAAAATTAAGTTGCTTTACCGGAATACGCCTTTAACCTTTTATTCCCATAAGATATGTACCTCTCACAATTAGATGTTAGGATGCGTTTAAAAATTTCCATTTTGTGGCTGTATTTTTATTTTTGAGGACTTTGTCCCAGTTAGTTACGCCTATGGCCTCTCTTAGTTGGCTAAATTTTGCTTTTTTGAAGAAACACTATTTTAAATGACAATTGGAAGGTTATTACTTTATGGTCACTATTTCCCAGGTGTCCCCCTGTAACCTGTAATATTATTACTCTCCAGAAATTCCTGTACATCCAGGCCTGGATCCAGGTTCATATCTTGAACTCTTGATGAATTCACCATCGCCACCTCTTCAGGCAAGTTGTTCCATAGTCTCCCTGCTCTTACAGTAAAGAATCCTTTTCTATGTTTCTTAACGTCACTGCTAAAGCAGAACTAATATCTTTGTGGTCACACCTCTCTCCCATTAAGCCTACTTTATGCCCTCTATATATCATGCTTGGCTCTAGGGACACTTTTGTGAAGTTATCTCCTTTTCTGGCCTGGGAAGCAGAATTAGGTTTTACTTTTTTCAATGCACAGTGGATTGGGGCTCCAAACATCTAAGATGTGTAACTCATTATGAGTCTTTGATGAAAACAACTCTGGGATGGTACTATACACCTGATAGATTGTGTCACATATACCTTTTATCACTTCTTATGGTCCTTTGGATTGCTGTGTTGAGACTCTTAAATGAGGCTTCACTGTTTGTTTTTGTAGTTAGTCTTCCTAAGATCAGGTATTGTTTTGTTTGGTTAGTCTCCAAGGCATTGCTCCCGTTTAGCCAGAATCCTACTCCAGAGCAACACCCTGAAACAGCTCTGTATGTAGATGGATAACTGGCTTAGGTCTTCCCCTGTCACATCCTTAAGGCTTGTAAAAGAGCTGGATCTTAACCCCTTCACGACCGCCGACGGTAAATCTACGTCGCTGCTTGCCGGGCTTTGTGCAGCAGCGACGTAGATTAATGTTCCTGCTTTGGGGCGTCGATAAGGAGCCCCAGAATTTTTTATTTTGTTAAAAATATGTTTATTATCCCCCCCCACCCCCACCCCCCTCAACATCATAATTTATGCCCATAATAGGATGGCCGAGAGGGGAGGGGGGGGACAGGGCGGACAGGCGAGCGGGCGACAGCGCGATTTGAACCCGCGCTGCCTGTCTGCCTTCCCCGATGTTCAGGATGGCCGAGCGGTTTGCAAGCAGAGTATCAGCATACAGCTGATACTCTTGCTTCAAACTGCTGACATCGGTGCTGGCACCAATGTCAGCCGTTTAACCCCTTCCATGCCGCGGTCCATAGGGACCGCTGTATTGAAGGGGTTAACAGGGAGGGAGCTCCCTACCTCTCCCATCGGGTCGCTGCTGTGCCATGGCAGCAACCCGATGCTTGATGGGATCACAGAGGGAGGGAGCTCCCTCCCTCCTCCATCAGGACGCTGCTCTGCTGTGGCAGCGTCCCGATGGTTACCATGGCAACCAGACGCTTTCACAGCCGTTTGGCTTGCCATGGTATAGCTAAGCCTGATCAAGCTCCTGCTAAAGGCAGGAGTCTGATCAGGCTTACTATGAATGAAAATACACTGCAGTACACTATACAGTGTACTGCAGTGTGTTATACAGCCCTCAGACCCACTGGACTTGCAAGAACCAACTGGGTCTGAGTCAAAAAGTGTAAAAAAATAAATAAAGTGAAAAAAAATTGTAAAAAAAAAGGGGAAAAAAGAAAAGTATACATATTAGGTATCGCCGCGTTCGTATCGACCGGCTCTATAAAAATATCACATCATCCACCCCGCCAGGTGAACGCAGTAAAAAAAAAAACAAAATAAACAGTGCTAAAACAGCCATTTTTTGGTCACCTTCCCTCACAAAAAGTGTAATAGCAGGTGATCAAAAAGGCGTATTTAACCAAAAATGGTACCGATCAAACCGCCATCTTGTCCCGCAAAAATGATACCCTACCTGAGACAATCGCCCAAAGAATAAAAAAAATATGGCTCTCAGAAAATGGCAACACAAAAAAAAGATTTTATTCTGTTCAAAAATAAATCTAATGTGTAAAACTTTCCAAAATTAAAAAAGTTAGACATATTGGGTATCACCACGTCCGTAACAACCTGCTCTATAAAAATATTACATGAGATGGCCCCCCAGGTGAATGCTGCAAAATTTTTTTTAAAAAACTATGCCAAAACAACAATTTTTTTTCCCTCTTGCCTCACAAAAAGTGTAATAGCAGGCGATCAAAAAGGCGTATTTAACCCAAAATGGTACCAATCAAACCGTCATCTTATCCTGCAAAAATGATACCCTACATGAGACAATCGCCTGAAAAATAAAAAAAATATGGCTCTCAGAAATTGGCAACACAAAAAGAAGATTTTATTCTGTTCAAAAATAAATCTAATGTGTAAAACTTTCCAAAAATAAAAAAGTTAGACATATTGGGTATCACCACGTCCATAACAACCTGCTCTATAAAAATATCAAATGATTTGCGCCCTCAGGTGAATGCTGTAAAAAAATTTTTTAAAAAACTATGCCAAAACAGCTATTTTTTTCCACCTTGACTCACAAAAAGTGTAATACCAAGCAATAAAAAAGTCTTATGTACCCCAAAATGGTACCAATGAAAACATCACCTCATCCCGCAAAAAATAAGCCCCCACATAAGACAATAACTCAAAAAAATAAAAATCAGTGGCTCCCGCAAACCAATCCATCAAAATCTGTTCTGCAAAATCTATATGGCGCTCCTTCTGTTCTGAGTCCTGCCATGTGCCCCCACAGCAGTTTACCACCACATATGGGGTGTTGCCGTATTCAGGAGAAAATGGGGGAACACCTCAGGGGTTAACAAAGTTTGTAACATCAGTTTTTTATAATTTGAGGGGTGTAGTTTCTAAAATGGGGTCATTTATGGGTGGTTTCCATTACTTAAGCCCTTCAAAATCACTTTATATCTGAATTGGTGCTTAAAAAATGGTTTTGGAAATTTTGTTGAAAATTCCAAAAAATGCTTCCAAACTTCTATGCCTTCTAACGTCTGAAAAAAGTAAAATGACATTTATAAAATGATGCCAACATAAAGTAGACATATGGGGAATGTAAAATAATAACTATTTTTGGAGGTATTACTATGTATTTTGAAAGTAGAAAAATTGAAATTTGGAAATTTGCTAATTTTTCTAAACTTTTGCTAAATTTGGTATTTTTTTATAAATAAAAATGAAATATTTTGCCACAAATTTACTACTATCGTGAAGCACAATATGTGACGAGAAAACAATCTCAGAATGGCCTGGATAAGTAAAAGCGTTCCAAAGTTATTACCACATGAAGTGACACATGTCAGATTAGCAAAAAATGGCCTGGGCAGGAAGGTTTTAACTAACTTTCAGCATGAAAGGGTTAACATAGGGACCACTTAATATGGTGGATCTGGTAAACTCTATGATGTGGACACCCCTTTGCTTGGTTTTCCTTCCCTAGAGAGATATCGGGCTTTCATTATTTTGAAGACCCATAATTGGGGCTCCACGGTTATTTTGCATATTACTGTTTCCCAGGGAACTTTGGATTGCTGTGTTGAGACTCTAAAATGAGGTTCCACTGTGTTTGTATGTAGTTGGACTCCCCAAGATCAGCTCTTGTTTTGTTTGTATGGTCCTGCATGTCGGTGATCAAGATCTAGAGGGATATGTTTACTCTGGCTTCAGAATTACTATGGTATTTGCTGCTAGCATCGTTTTTGTGTGGCATGCTGCACGATTTGTGCACTTGGTGTAGAAAGCACACTCCTTGAGCTTTTAAAAAAAATAAATTTGCTGCTAGCATCGCCTTCATTATCCCTTTTGTTCATAGATATAGCTGGTATTCCAGCCAATTGCAGGACAGTTTTGGCTCATATGTTTATCTCCACAAAGCTTGTTATTGTGGCAAATTAGAAAAGACTGGTGATTCCACCTTTACCTAAAATTATCAGACATTGGACTCCTGGCAAAATCAAAATATGCTTCACTTACATGTCATAAAGGTTTATTTCCTTGTATTTTCTATATTTTTGTTCTTTTGTACTGTATTGTACTTTGTTTTTTTGTTCTATTCAAAAAATCATTAAAATGTATAGATTTAAAAATATATATTTTTTTAAATTGGTCTTATATAATATTCTAATTTTCTGAGATACTCACTTTGGGTTTTCATTAGCTCTAAGCCATAATCATCAAATTAAATTTAATAAATGCTTGAAATAGATCACTGTGTGTGTAATGAATCTATATAATATATGAGTTTCAAAAGATTTTATTATAAAAAAAGTTTGAAATGATACATAGGAATATGGCCTGTTTGGCATGGAAGAAAGACCTCATGCAGGAGGTCGTACTGACCGTAATTTATTCAACCAGATCAGTAGGACACACAGAGCAAAAATCATGGGCGTAGCTAAAGGCTCATGGGCCCTGGTGCAAGAGTTCAGCTTGGGCCCCCCTTCCCTCAGTGCTTTGTGGCCAGGGGCAGGGGAGCACATAGCCTTCATGATGCTTGAAATGGCACCCCCTACCCCATGCCAAATTTTTGACCTATCCCCTTCCCTCAAGCCAGAGCTGTAACTTGACCAGCATGCAGTTTCTATAATACTGGTGTCTTCTTATGCAACATAAGGGTCTCTGGGTCCCCTCAGGCTCCTGGGCCCGGTAGCAACTGCTACCTCTGTACCCCCTATAGCTACGCCCTTGGCAAAAATAACAGAAATACAATAACACTTGATCTACAGCAACTAAAGCGCTAAGGTCACTATGTGGAATGTGGGGCAGGGCACTGTGGCTGACTAGGCAGCAGTATCAATTTACAATGGGACATCCTAGGGATCGCCTGCCTTTAGAGGGACATTAATTGAGTGGAGTGGGAGGAATGATAAGATATCTATGGTAGCCATACTCTTGTGACTGCCTCTACTCTATCATCCTCATCCTTGCTTTGACAGCAGCAATAGAGAGGCATGTCTTTTCAACTGGCTTCCATATGAATTCTTGCAGCAAGAATGAAGAACTGGGCAAGCTTGATGGGGCAAAACTGCATCTCCAATGGTCTAGGACCCAGGAGACAGACAGTGGGAATTTTGTGAAAGGCAATGCCCAAAACTTCAGTAAGAATAGAACAAACAGAAGACCAAAAGGAGCTCACCACAGAGCAGACCTACCATATATGGAACATGGAGCCCACCACTCCGCAGACCCTAAAACACAGCAGAGAAATCGATAGATATATATGATAAAGGCATTCAGGGATATAATTGGCCCTGTGGAGCACCTTAGCATAGGTTTCGACGAGGCTTAGGCTACTTTAACACTAGCGTTTTATAATTCCGGTATTGAGTTCCGTCATAGGGGCTCAGTACCGGAATAAAACACTTCAGTTTTGTCCCCATTCATTGTCAATGGGGACAAAACTGAACTGAAGACAACGGAATGCTCCTGAAAGCATTCCGTTCCGTCTTCAGACCGGAGAACAAACCGTAGCATGTTGCGGTTTGCTCTCCGGTCCAGGCATCTGCACCAAGACGGATCTGTCATGACCCCCAATGAAAGTCAATGGGGACGGATCCGTTTGGTGTGACACAATGGTGAACAGATCCGTCCTTCTTTGACTTTCAATGGAGTTCATTACGGATCCGTCACCTGCACACATACACACAATACACACATACAGACATAGACATACACATAAACATAAACATACACAGACATATACACATACAAATACACATACATACTTACATGCTCCCCAGCAGGTCTCCAGAGCACAGGAGGAACAGGACGGCGCGCACAGATGACGATTTCACCAGGCGCCCAGCAGAGGGCGCTGTGGGGAATCGTCATCTGTGCGCGCCGTCCTGCTCCTCCAGCTCTCTGGAGACCTGCCGGGAGCATGTAAGTATGTATGTGTATTTGTATGTGTATATGTGTGTGTGTCTGTGTGTATGTATGTACTGTGTGACATGTGTGGGGCCGGAGCGTGGTTCCGGCTCCACACATGTCCCTGCGGCAGTCCGGATCCGGCAGCACCCTTCACCTGCCGGATCCGGACTGCCGCTAGTGTGAAAGTAGCCTTACCTGCCAACAGCCTTGATTAATTGTTTCACAATATGAGTGCCACCTTGACGCGGTCATTTGTTTGTGGACATCCTCCCCCCACCACAGCATAAATGGTGATTTACTCTCAGCAAGGAGGGTATTAGGCCAATGATAGACATAGGAGACCAGTCCCTTCTTATGAAAGGAATAGAGGACAAAGCGTTGAAGGGAGGAATGAATAGGATCACCCAATGCTCCAACCTTACTCCTTCAAAATGACAATATTTACATCAATATATGTATTTCCCCAGGAGAGAGGGGATGCTGTTCCGAGAGTTGAGAGACAGTGAGTAAGAAGTTCCATCTCAGAAAGTCATGCAAATGTGTCAGGGAATAAAAGCTCCACCATAATAAGAATAAGAATCTTTATTTATATAGCACAATTCAACATGAAACGTATAGAGCATTCCTCCCAGGCGAGAATGCCGGGTTGCACAATAAGGGGGTAAATATCCTAGCGATATGTCCCCATTGTCCATAATGAGAAAACCCCTTTAAATCTCCCCGCTCTCCAGAGTTGCAATGAATAGAAAGAGAGGAGAGACTTGTATTTCACCATATCAGGGATGGAGTTAGTAGACCAGAAAAGCACTACCAGGGTAAGTAGGGCTAACAGATCCGACCCTAATTTGACCCAGCTAGGGACCCTAAGAACATAATGGACATGTTTATCTGAGGCTTCCTGCTCACCCAAATAAACCAAGAAATAACCTTATGCAGCTCCTGAAGTTTCTTCACAGGGACAGGGGTCGGCAGGGCCCAGAACAGGTGACGCACGCAAGAGAGAGTCATTATTTCAATGGTATGGATTCTACCAATCTAGGGCAACATGGGTGTATCCCACTTAGTCAAGTCAGTTTTGATGGAGCAAAACATAGGGGGGATGGCCTGATAAATCCCATCTCTGGTGGGAGTTAGAGATATCGCCAGGTAACTATGGGTAACGAATCCTAAATCTGATTCCAATAAACGTGCCAAAGAAGGTGGCGGTATTACAATATATAGCCTTGGATTTGCAGGCATAGATTTGCAGCCCAGAGACCCATGAAAAGTCACCCAGTACTCTCCATAGGTTGAGCACGGAGACTAGAGGATTAGTTAGGGTCATAAGCAAGTCATCTGCAAATATGTTTAGTTTATATTCCTGTGAGTGAATCTTAACCCCAGAAATATCTAGGTTATCCCTTATGAGGTTGGTTAAAGGCTCCATGGCGAGGGTGAACAATAGCAGAGAAAAGGAGCACCCTTGACGTGTCCCCCTGTGAATTAGTATGATGATGGATATGTGAATAGAGAGTGGTAGATATGTGAGTGGGGCCTCACGGCCAGAGATGAAACCCACCTGATTATTTTAAACCAGGTCCAGGAGTAACTGATTCAAGCGACGGGCCAGTGTCAATATTCAATGCAGAAATGGGGTGTTAATTGGCTGGGGAGAGGGGATTTTTGTTGGGTTTAGGAATAACAGTTATCAGGGCGTCCAGGTACTCTGTCAGCACTCACCCCTGTAGAATATGATTACAAAGAGCACAAATATGAGGGGAGAGTATAGAGGCGTATTTCTTATAATATATAGCTGTCAGGCCATCAGGGCCAGGTGCTTTGCCCAGGTCAAGATCGCAAACCATCAGCTCCACTTCAATGAGCCAGACTGGTCTCTTACAGCTATGGACAGCTTTAGGAAACAGGTTAGGGAGTCCAGTCCGAGCCAGAAAATCAGACAAGGCTGATGGAGCAATGGCCGGTCTGCCCTTGTAGAGGGTTTTAAAAAAACTGAAAATGCATCATATATCTGGTTAGGTTTAAATGTAATCTGACTGTCTCTAGTTTGAATCCTAAATATCTGGTTAATGCACTGTGCGTCTCTGTGTTTGCGAGCGAAGAACTTGTCTGGCTTATTAGCCCATTTATAATGAGCTCGGATCCAATGCAAAGCTCGTTCTGTTTTAGGAGATAATAGAGAGTCTAGCTGCAATTTGGTATCTTTGACAGCATGGTACAAATATAGTGAAGGTCGCTGTTGATGTGCATAGGTTAACCTGGACAAGTTTTCTTGCAGTCTTGGCTGGGCCAGACCCTGTTCCCTCTTTTTCCCCAAAGCTAGGGCTATTATTTTACCTCTAATGAAGGCTTTGTGTGACAGCCCGACCCATTGTTGTGAGATATTCCCCCCGTTGGTAGTGAAAAAGCGGCTCCACTCTTCTGCAACCTGTGAGCGAATCAGGGGATTGGTTAATAGGTACCAAAAAAGCCAATGGGACTCCAAATATGCAAAAATATAACAAGCTTTATTGTATAATAAATATAAAAAATAAATACTTATTCAAAGGAAAGAAAATGGCAAGATGGAAAATGATACAGAGAGCATTGCAAAGGGCATTATACTAAGTATAGTGATCAATGTTTTTAAAATATAAGATGGAAATTAACGGCGCTACTAAGCATGTCACAATAAAAATAATGAGATATAAAATCTCCGATAATCTCATAAAGGAGCATTAATATATTCAGTTATTAGATCATAAAATAGTGCTACAGGCGCACAGGTATGTCCAATTCAGATATACCTATTCACTATTTTGCCTTAGCAGTCTTGCTGGACAAATCGCAATAGATGAAAAAATATGTAACATGTGTAACATGTGTAACTCCTGTAAGAGATTTATAAGAGCAATTAATGCTGCAGTGGATAGTCATCAGTAAGAAGAATTCTCTACAGATGTTAGGGGAGGCAGCAGAACTACAGTTCCCAGCTCTTCTTGGAGCAGTGAGCAGGAGACGCATAACTGACATTTGAATAAGTAACTGACATTTTGGTTTTGCAACAGATGATTATTGAGAAGCAGCAATCTACCGTTAAACTAGTAAAACAAAAGATGCCTATTTATTAAGAGAGAAAGGAAAAGTATTAAGCCAAGGCTCAAGGATTCATCTACTCCCAAGGACCTCCTGAGAGGAGTGTCACCCCAGAGTGATTGTCCTAAAAGCATCCTGCAAGTCCTTCTCTTGATGAACTATTTACTAGGTGATACTGCTGGTTGTTGGAGGCCTAAACCAAGCCAAGATTAACAGAAGAGTGAGTAAACTGTTACACCTCTGCAGGCTAAGCTGCCTCTGGACAGTTTAATGCGACAGTTTAATATGATCTTATGAGTTCGCGACAATAGTCCCACGGGTGGCCCGACGTGCACAGCATCATAGTGATCTATGATGCTGTGCGCTCCCGTGCCCACGATCTATGCCGCTCTGGGACATATGGCCCACTCACGGACCGTATGTCTCAGAGCGCATACAGTCATGTGCAAGGGCCCTTCGTAGGAGAAAAATGATATACTGTAATATAATAATAATAATAATTTACTTTATTCATTGTTAACTTATAGCTTTACAAAAATCCCATATTGTTTGCTATCCAAATATTAAATTATATATACTGTAATTTCATTTAACATTTCTTTGTGAGCATATCATTTTATAGTGTATTGTGTGTATCGAGCTGGGCAGGGGTTTTCTGAGTCAATCCCTGGCAGAAGAGATAAATCCTCTTGCATACCTCACAGGCTCCTATCAAGACTCAGGTGGAGGCACTGCCTCACTGAAGAAGAAGAAATACTTAAAACTGCAAGTGCATCCACTATACCCAAGAATATACATATAATATGCCCTAAAGTAAAAAGATAACATATAAATATCCTAGTGGAACATACCCTGTAACATGGTTCACAGTAACCTGGAATGCCGCCCCACATGCAGACACCTCGACACGTGTTTCACCTGGAAGGCTTCGTCAGGAGATGATAAATATGAGCACTACATGGTATATATAGGGAATGGAGTGAGAGTATATAATGGTAATTATAATCACCTGGAATTCCACCTATGTGGGCGCGAATCTGCCATGATGGCCGACTCAATCCTTCAGCGTGTCCATGCCACACTATTGCGCATGCACCGCGCACGTTATGATGACACATGGGAGCACGTCCGGATGAAGTGGGACAGCGCATGCATCAGATCACAAGCCAATGGAAACAGGGGAGATCTATATTAAAGGGGACATTTACATCAAGAATAGCAGAACTCAGAATTACTCAGACCTATTGCTGATTTAGCATGATCACCCGTCTCATAAAATAAACAAATAGATACACAAACCTATAATTACTATTACCATTACATAATTCATGACAAATATTGCAAAATGGTGTAAAAAAAGTGACATTATTAATAAAGTATGATTATATACTTATATTGATAAAATATAATGCCATAATACATACAAATATATATACAGTATATGATTCTTTGTTATATAGAGACATATAAAGTGACTTCAGTGTACATCTATAATCCATAGTGAGAATATATAAAGTGACAACAATTCAAATCTATAATGAAGGAAAGTTAGCGCCAGTTCCTCTCCCTAAAAGGGGAGGAGGAACAGAGGCAAACAGCCCAATGTGCCATATAAAATTGATAATGTGTGAAATAAAAACTGTGTAAGGCCCCAGTCACACGATCGTATATTTGCGGGCCCGCATTACTGCCCCATTGAAAATGCCTATACTTGTCCGTGCGCACGGACAAGTGTAGGACATGCTTCAAAAGAGCTGCCCCAGGCTCCCAGCCCCATAAAGGTGAATGGGGCCACACCTATTCCCGCATTTTTGCGGATAGTTACGGCCCCATTCATATGGTCGTGTGAATGGGGCCTTAAACTAACAAATGCAAACAAGAGAGGATGTAGTATGACCCACCAAAAGTCATCAAAAGTTGGCACTTGGTGGGTGAAGCACATCCATAACAAAAAAAATAAATAAAAAATTGATCCGCTAATAAGCTAATTTCTTACATATCTTGCTCATTATTCTGAATATTACATTCCTCCCCTTTTCTATCTATAATTATTTTGTTTCTAATTAATAGACTATGAAAGGTCAACCAAAAAAATCAAGGGGATATCTCCAGGTGTTTATTTTTCCTTTTTGTCCTTTTTTTTCTTATAATTTTCTTATATTCGTATTTGTTCTTTTTCTCTTTTTTCTTTATTGCTTCTCTTTCTTCTCTCTCTTTCACTGCATCCCAACAGAAGAAAAAATGGAAATATTCAGACCTGGTAATGCCGGGGATTTTTTTTTTTTTTTGATTGGTTAATAGGGCCTCGTTCAATCTCCAAGAGTGTGGTAAAAAAAAAACCTTTAGCGTGAAATCAAATACAGATCTAAGACTAAGTCATGGTCTGACCAGGCGCAGAAAATATGTCTGGAGAATAGTAGATGTGTAAGGGAATGAGCTGAGGCAAGAATCATATAACATAGTAGCATAGTTTATAAGGCCAAAAAAAGACATCTGTCCATCCAGTTTGGCCTGTTTTCCTACAAGTTGATCCAGAGGAAGGCAAAAAAACCCTGTGAGGTAGAAGCCAATTTTCCCCACTTTAGGGAAAAAAATTCCTTCCCGACTCCAATCAGGCAATCAGAATTGCTCCCTGGATCAACGACCCATCTCTAGTAACTATAACATGTAATATTATTACACTCCAGAAATACATCCAGGCCCCTCTTGAACTCTTTTAGTGAACTTACCATCGCCACCTCCTCAGGCAGAGAGTTCCATAGTCTCACTGCTCTTACCGTAAAGAATCCTCTTGTTTCCTATGTTTGTGTACATATAAATTCTAGAATACTGATGGAGGGAGTTGGAGAAAGACGTGTAACCCCTTCGGATCCCATTATGTTTCCTCAAGGTGTCAGTCAATCGAAGTGCATTTAGTCTGAAATTAACTGCTTTTGAACCCCAGGCTGGGGAGGGATGACATCTATCTAGTGATACATTCATGACAAAGTTAAAGTCACTACACCACGACAAATAGCGATATTCCAGATGCTCAATAATAGAGACCAGGGTGTGAAAAAATGTGATAGAATCTACATTAGGTGCATAAGAGCTTACAATACATAATTGGACATCATTAAAAGTACCAAACTAAATTAGACAGCACCCCTTGGGCTCTCTAATGACCTCATTGATTTGTAAGGGAAAAGAGCAATAAATTAGGGCATTGACTCCCCTGGACTTGCAAAGGTGAGATAGTGTTGGTGAAAAAACCTAGGAGATGACTGAGTGGTGAAATAAGACTCTTGGAGGCAAAGTATATCTGGGGAGTGTTTAAGATAATCTAAAAGGGCTTTTTATACTTGGAGGGGAATTGAAACTCCTCACATTATGGGACAGTATACACATTATAAGTAAAGAGAGAGACTCTAGGGGAGGAGACCTGTATGGTCTTGGCAGTGGAATTTCTGCATAACAATACCCATACACCGAGCTCCCCCGAACCCAACCCCAGTAGTGACATTAATTGAAAGCTCATCAGTGACTATAGAAGCTGCTCAGAGTAGACCAAAAAGAGAACACAAAACCATAAACGAAACAAAAAACTGCTAACATGCAGTGTTAGAATAGTATAGCAACAAGACAAAAGGTCAGGTTGGAGTAACTGTCACGGATGTTCTTGTGACAGGTAACAGGAGGTCTGTCAGGTTGGCAACATGTGGTATAATGTGACATGTTTTCCTTTTTTATTGTTGGTATTTACCACACCCTTTTCCCTCAGGTGTTCTTGGTGTGGTAATTGTCCCTCCCCTATTTATTGCTTCTTCTCCCACAATTCCTTGCGGTTTATAGCTTCAGTTGTTGTTGTGGTGAGCTGAAGTTTGGTTCTCAGCTGAGATCCTGGAGCCTTCATTTCTTCATTGAAAAATAAGTGTCCTTTACCCTTCTGTGTGTTTCGTTACTTTTCCCTGTTGTTTTTTATTAGGCCTAAGGGAGACTCCTGTTCATCCTTCCTTTTGGAGGAACAGGTAGACTCATTCCTGTCATTAGTTCCAGGGTCGTATAGGGTCAGTTTGGTATTTAGGTTCCTGTGTATGAACTCGCCTACCTTTGAGGCCTGTTCATACTGGTAGATAGACAGGAATTGAGCCAGGGTTTCCTTTAGGAGGTGTCCATTTTCCTTCCTTAGTTTCTAGGCCTAATCTCCATTCCCTCCTACGCTCGGTTTGGTCCCCCCCCACACACACCTGAGCGTGACATTATAAACCGCCAATTACCGTCACTTTGTTGTTTTCATGTGTACAGCCATGGATCCTATTGCTGTACTCGCCGGGCAGCTGCAGGGGCTGTCTTTGGAGGTAGCTGACCTCCGCACGACCGTCACCCAGATTCTGAGACCACAGGCTGTTGGTCCCGGGGGTGGTAGTTGCCAGGCCTGTCTGGAGCCTAAAGTCGCTCTCCCAGATAGATTCTCTGGGGGACATGATAACTTTATTTTGTTTAGGGAGTTGTGCAAATTGTACTTTAGGTTGCATCCACATTCATCTGGTAATGAGGAACAGAGAGTTGGTGTGGTGATCTCATTGCTCAAGGGAGATGCACAGTCATGGGCCTTTTCTCTGCCGACCGGATCACAGTCTCTCCAGTAGGTGGATGAATTTTTCAATGCTTTGGGGCTTATCTATGATGACCTCACCAGGAATACGATTGTCCTATCAATCTTATCCCCGGAGCGAAGTTGCCCAAATCTAGACTGTATAACCTTTCTGGACCTGAGAGAACGGCCATGAAAGAATATATTGCTGAGAGTTTGGCTAAAGGACACATAAGACCTTCCAAATCTCCAGTGGGAGCACGGAACTCTTAGGCCATGTCTGGATTTCCGTGAACTCAATCGGATTACTGTCCGTGATCCTTACCCCCTTCCTTTGATTCCCGGTTTGTTTAACCAGATTGTTGATGCCAAGGTGTTCTCCAATTTGGACTTAAGGGGGGCATATAATCTGGTCAGGATCAAGAAAGGGGATGAATGGAAGACGGCTTTTAACACTCCTGAGGGCCACTTTGAGTACCTGGTCATGCCTTTTGGGTTGACCAATGCTCCTGCCGTCTTCCAGCATTTTGTTAATGACATTTTTCATCACCTGGTGGGGAGGTTTGTAGTTGTGTATTTGGATGACATAGTAATTTATTCTCTAGATATGGTGGCACATCAGGATCACGTTAGACAGGTGTTGCAGATCTTAAGAGACAACAAATTGTACGCAAAATTAGAGAAATGTGTTTTTGCTGTACACGAGGTGCAATTCTTAGGATACCTGCTGTCATCTTCAGGTTTTTGGATGGATCCAGAGAAAGCCCGCGCTGTATTGGACTGGGATCGACCTGAAAATTTGAAGGCTCTTATGCGGTTTTTGGGGTTCACCAACTATTACCGAAAGTTTATTAATAACTATTCAGCAGTAGTTAAACCCTTAACTGACATGACTAGGAAAGGGACGGATGTCTCAGTGTGGTCTGATGCAGCATTGCGAGCCTTTTCCGCTGTGAAGGAGTGCTTTTCCTCTGCCCCTATTTTGGTGCAGCCAGATGTGTCACAACCTTTCATTGTGGAGGTTGACGCATCCGAGGTGGGGGTAGGAGCAGTTTTGTCATGTTTTGTGAAGGGGAGTTGATATCTGCTCTTTACCCTGATCTTGAGGCTAAGGTGTTTGAGGCCCAGGGAGATGCACCGGAGTCTTGTCCCCTGGGAAATTGTTTGTTCCATCTGAATTGTGTCATAAGGTGTTTGAGTAACATCACTGTACGGTGCTTGCGGGACACCCTGGGAGTAAATCCACTGTCGACCTCATCTCTCGTAGATTCTGGTGGCCAGGGCTGCGTAAGTGTGTTGAGGACTATGTGTCGGCTTGTAGTGTCTGTGCACGCGCTAAGGTGACACATACTCGACCTTCTGGACCCTACTCCCGTTGCCCATCCCGTCCAGACCATGAACTCACTTGTCTATGGACTTTATCACTGATCTGCCTAATTCGTCTGGAAATACAATTATTCTGGTGGTTGTACATTGTTTTAGTAAAATGGCGCACTTTATTTCATTGCCCGGACTCCCTAATGCTAAAACCCTTGCACAAGTGTTTGTTAACAACATTGTGAAACTGCATGGCATTCCCACTGATGTGGTCTTGGATCATGGGACTCAGTTTGTGTCCAGATTCTGGAAGGCGTTCTGTACTCGGCTCGACAGTTGTACTCGTACAACTGTCTTTTTCCTCCGCTTTTCACCCTCTGACGAATGGACAGACAGAGTGTACTAATCAGAGTCTGGAGACTTACTTCAGATGTTTTGTCTCTGAGAATCAGGAGGAGTGGTCCTCATTTTTGTCTCTGGCGGAGTTTGCCATAAATAATCGTAGATAGGAGTCCACTGGCAAGTCGCCGTTTTTTGGGGCATATGGGTTTCACCTGCATTTTGGTACATTTTCTGGTTCAGATACTTCTGGTATTCCTGAGGAAGAATGTTTTTCGTCATCATTGTCATCTATATGGCAGAAAATTCTAAATAACTTGTTTCATGTGGCTGACAGGAAACGTATGAATGGTCTGGACCTAAGAGTGGGTGATTCTGTGTGGCTGTCCACAAGAAACATTAAGTTGAAAGTTCCATCTTGGAAGTTGGGTCCAAGATTTATTGGTCCATATAAAATCACTGCTATTATTAATCCTATACCATTTCGTCTTGAACTTCCTCAGGCCCTGAAAATTCATAATGTATTTAACAGATCTTTGTTGAAGAGATATGTTGAACCTTTGGAGCCATCTCCCTTGCCACCCCCGCCTGTCATGGTGGACGGCAGTTTGTAATTCCAGATCGCCAAGATTATTGACTCTCGAGTTCTTCGTAGAACTCTTCAATATCTTGTTCACTGGAAGGGTTATGGACCAGAGGAGAGGACATGGGTACCGGCATCTGACGTGAATGCCAGTCGTTTGGTGAAAGCTTTTCACAGGTCTCATCGGGACAAAGGTGGTCCGGGGTGCCCGGAGGTCACCCTTAACTGTCACGGACGTTTTTGTGACAGGTAACAGGAGGTCTGTCAGATTGGCAACACGTGTATAATCTGACATGTTTTCCTTTTTTGTTGTTGGTATTTACCACACCCTTTTCCCTCAGGTGTTCCTTGTGTGGTAATTGTCCCTCCCCTATTTATTGCTTCTTCTCCCACAATTCCTTGCGGTTTATAGCTTCAGTTTTTGTTGTGGTGAGCTGAAGTTTGGTTCTCAGCTGAGATCCTGGAGCCTCCATTTCTTCATTGAAAGATAAGTGTCCTTTTCCCTTATGTGTGTTTCGTTACTTTTCCCTGTTGTTTTTTAATAGGCCTAAGGGAGACTCCTGTTCGTCCTTCCTTTTGGAGGAACAGGTAGACTCATTCCTGTCATTAGTTCCAGGGTCGTATACGGTCAATTTGGTGTTTAGGTTCCTGTGTATGAACTCGCCTACCTTTGAGGCCTGTTCATACTGGTAGATAGACAGGAATTGAGCCAGGGTTTCCTTTAGGAGGTGTCCATCTTCCTTCCTTAGTTTCTAGGCCTAATCTCCTTTCCCTCCTATGCTCAGTTTGGTCCCCCCCCCACACACACACATCTGAGCATAACAGTAACCTGACATGCAGATCCTTGAGTCCAGAGGAAGGTGGGCAGCATAATAGTCCTAGGCACTGTAGGACCATAAAAAGGATATGAAAAAAAGGGGGAAAAAGTTAGTAAAGAATACGAATGGGTTTCCTTGAGCATCCATGTCTCCAAAACAGAATTGTAGAGAAAACCAGAGGTATAAAACATATAAATAGTGTCAAACCAGCCTTGGGGTGGAGAAGTCCAGGTCATTCACCTCCATCCGCATGAGACACAGGTGGTATTGGTGGACCGAAGTAAATCAAGCCCTTCATTCTATCCAGGACAATCCAGGGTCTCAAATCATCTGTATCAGTTGTCCAGGAAAGCAACAGGGCACAGGGGTAAATATATGCCGGACACCATCAGCAAAAAGCAGGAGCCCATACAGACTAGATTAACAGGAGGAATAACTCCAGGAATTACTTGCTCATACAGTGTGTTCTGCAGCAGGGGCAGGCCAGGCTCCAAGTCTTGAGGCTTGAATCCATGATCTTTTTGGTCTCAGTGGCCTCTGCAGCATGGTTTGCAGGGACACCAGCGGGATTCCGGCTTTGCCTAAAGCCTTTTGATGATATTCTAATTTGAGACTTCAAAATGCATATGCCTCTCACATATTTTTTCTCTTCCCCTTAGCAGCAGGCCATGCAGACCTCTTGTTCAGAACAAGCCTGTAATAAACTCACGTGTCCTGGCTCCAGTGACGAGATCCCCATCTTCGCGCAGCCGCACTGGGAGAGACATGCTGTTGAGCCACATCTCCCAGTGACTCAGCCGCATCCTTACCTTGTGCGATGCCCTGTTTTTCCCCACAGCGTGCATTTCCTGGGGGAGACAGGCAGTGGACGGTCCATCTGCTCAGTCATGTTTAGTTTTGTGTCTGATCTTCATGGAGCACCAGACCAATCCCCTCATGACTATATATCATTGTCTATTGTGGCTCACCTGTGTTTACTCCTTTTTTTCCTATTCCTGATTGCTTCCCCGTGTTTCTGACCTTGGCTTGTGCTTTGACCATTCTCTGCCTCATGTTTGGTACCCATATGCAAAATTTGCAGCCTGTATGGTTTTCACCCATTTTAATGGTTTTGGTGACCTGACACTTTATTTTAATCCCCTTCTGTCTATACACCATTGCCAGCGATAATCTATTGTGGCTCACTTGTGTGTTCTCCATTTTTCTAAATTCCTAATTTTCTGATTGCTTCCTAGTGTTTCTGACCTTAGTTTGGTTTTGACCATTCTCTGGCTCACGTTTGGAACCTTGCTGCCCTCTGTTTTTGATCCATTTTCTGTCAACTCTGCTTATTGTCTTTGTCTCTCAGCATGTGTGTTTGTCCGTCTTTGCACCTAGGTAGAGTAGGGACTATCGACCAGTTGTGGTTTAGCAAGTAGGTAGGGACAGTGGGGTGGTTTCAGATCAGGACCTCACTGTTCTTGTCCTTAGTTATGCAACAGTTATAACATTATTACTAACAAAAAAAAAATTATATCCAGTTTTTGGTACTGTTTTGACATGGATACCAGGGCAGTGTTAGTCACTCAGATGGAGGGTATTGCTCAACTGATACAGGATTTAGCCGAGAGAGTTCAACAGCAGGAGTCTCGTGAGGTTAATCTTGGTGCTGCTGCTGCTCCATCTCCCGTAGAGCCTAAGGTGAGGCTCCCTGACCGTTTTCTGGTGACTGTAAAAGCTTTGCAACTTAAAAAAACTTTATTTCTGCTTGAGACCCCACTCCTTAGCTAAAGAAACACAGAAAGTTGGTATCATTATGTCACTATTTCAGGGAAATCCCCAGGAGTGGGCATTCTCTTTACTTCCCAAATCCCCAGAATTATTTTCGGTGGATGCTTTCTTTTCCACTCTTGGTCTTTTGAAGATGACAGAACAGCGCATGCTGAGTCAGCTCCTCTCCTTACAGCAAGGCAGATGACCAATAAAGGAATACTGCTTTAAATTCCGCAAGTGGTATACTGTCTCTGGGTGGAATGATCCAGCTCTCAGTTTAGACTAGGCCTTTCCAAACATTCTTAAGGACCTTTTAGTCGGCTATCCCACTTCTGAGACCCTAGATGAGGCTATGTCCTTAGCTATCTGTATAAACTGACGTTTAAGAGACTGTAAGCATGAATGGTCTGTCTTTGTCCGTCCTTCCCTTTCCTTTGTCTCTCAAGTCTCAGTGTCCAAGGCACTGGTTAAGTCTGAGGAATCCATGCAAGTGGGGGTCATGTCTGTTTCTAGTTTAGCTTTTGTGGATTCTGGGGCTGAAGCTAGTTTTGTTCATTTTGATTTTCTGGCAAGTTTGGGAATAGAATTTCTTTGTCTTCCCGAACCTATTGTGGTCTCTGGGGTGGATACTACACCTTTGGCCCGTGAGTTCATTCAGCATATGACTCCTGAATTGATCATGACTGTTGGTTCTATTTATTCTGAAATAAATTCTTGTACATCATGAGAAATTTGTCTATTGATATTATATTGGGATTACCTTGGTTGAAGGCACATGGTCCTGTCATTAATTGTAGTACTGGGGAATGTTAAATGCGGGCCACAATGTTCAAATCATTGTTTATCCATTCTCTGGTCTTGAAATTGAGGAGGGTCCTTTACCCAAATAAATGAGGATTTTCAGAATGTTTTCTCCAAAAATGCCTCCGAGACCTTTCCCCTACATTGTGATTATGATTGTGATTGATAACTTGTTCCTGGTGCTAAGTATCCTAAAGGCAGAATCTATAATCTTTCTGGACCTGAAAGGCAGGTCATGAAAGACTATATTCAAGATAGTCTCAAGAAGGAACATATTTGGCAATATGCGTCTCCTATGGGAGCTGGTCTTTCTTTGTTGAAAAAAAAAAAAGACAGGATTATTAGGGAAACCAGTATCGCCTTCCTCTCATTCCTGACCTCTTTAATAAAACTGTTGGAGCCCATTGGTTCTCTAAAATTAATCTTAGAGGAGCCTATAATTTGATTACAATGCTGAAAGGGCATGAATGGAAAACAGCATTTAATACCCCTGAAGGGCGTTTTGAATTTCTTGTAATGGCCTTTGGGTTGTGCAGTGCTCCAGCCATTTTTCAAAACCTCATAAATTACATTTTTCATGATTTCCTGGGTTTATTTGTGGTCATCTGCTTAGATGATATTCTGATATTGTCTCCCAACTCGGCCTCTTAAGTCCTTGTAAGAAAGGTTCTTCAAAAATTAAGAGAAAATCATCTGTTTGCTAAATTAAAGGAGTTATCTGAGGCTATATAACCCTGTGCAGGGATGAAAACATCTGGTGACAAGGGGGAGTAGCTAATGGCAGGCGGGGACGAGCCTCCCTAGTATCGCTGGTAACCCTAGGGAGGCTCGTCCCCATCCCCGCCTGCCATTGGCTGCTCTCCCCATCACCGGATGTTTTCATTCCTGCACGGGGAGAAGCAGCAGCAGCAGTATGGGGACAAGGATCGGCGCAGGGAGCAAGGACCGAGGTAAGTATAATCACTGTGAGAGGCCCGGTATATAGGGGGTTATACAGTCTTGGATAACCCCTTTAAGTAAATGCTTTTTTTGTGTAAGAGAAGTCTCCTTCCTGGGGTATATAATATGACCTCAAAAATACTATATGGACCTCACCAAGGTTCTAGCCATATTCCCTGAATTCTTTGGTTTTGCAAATTAATATAGAAAATTTATTAAAATCTTCTCAGCCATTGCTAAATCACTTAATGACTTGGAAATGGGCGGATTTTCTTCATTAGTTTCCTGATGCTCTGTCTGCTTTTGAATCTTTTAAAGAGAGTTTCATCCATGCACCAGAATTCATCCAACCTGACGTCACTAAAAAGTTCACCATTGAGATGGATGCTTCTGAGGTAGGAGTGGGTGCTCTAATGTCTCAGGGATCATTTTATTTAACTAACCTTCAAACATGTGCATTCTTTAAAAAAAAAAAATCATCTGCAGAGAAGAATTATGAGAATTACAAGCTATTAAATGGACTTTTGAAGAGTGGGGACATTTTCTGGAAGGGGCTGTTCACCAAATCATAGTACTTACTAATCATAATCACATCTGATACACCTGATACCTTTTTTGTTGATAATATTCTCAAACTGCATGGAATACCATTGTCTCAGATAGAGGGGTGCATACCATGCTGAGACTAATGGACAAACTGAAAGGGTCAACCAGGTATTGGAACAGTTTCTGAGATGATTTGTATCTGACTGTCAGACCAAGTGGAAAAGGTTTCTGTCACTGGCGGAGTTTGTTATCAGTAGAGATGAGCGAGCACTAAAATGCTCGGGTGCTCGTTATTCGAGTCGAACTTTTCCCGATGCTCGGGTGCTCGTTTCGAATAACGAACCCCATTGAAGTCAATGGGAGACTCGAGCATTTTTGCAAGGGACCAAGGCTCTGCCTAGGGAAGGCTGGGTGAAAACCTGGAAACCTCAGAAAATGATGGAAACACCACGGAAATGGACAGGAAACAGCAGGGGCTGCATGCATGGATGCCTCTGAGGCTGCCTAATCCCACCATTACCCCAAATTCTCCTAGTGGGGCATGTGTGGTATCGATTCTTCTCAGTTTAAAATCGTATACGTCCCCTATCTTGGGACCATATATTTCATGGATTTTTCGAACACGGAAAAGGAAAAAGAGCTTGCTCTGGCCAGGGGAGTGTCTTTTCTACTGCAGTTAAGGGGACGTGTCCATGCTCTGCCTATCACAGGTCAGGAGCCAATTAAAAGAGGAACAAACAAAAATCAGTATAATATCTAATACGTCCCCTATCCGGGTAAATTGTTTGGAGAAAGGGCCTGTAGGTGGGGGGCAGGCTGGGGGGAAGGAGGTTGAGCTGGAAGAGCCAGGGGAGTGCCCCCTGGGCTAGCGTGTGTGGTGGTGACAACAGCCGAATGTAGTTAGAATGACGACGCAGGACCCCAACTTAAAAATTTAGCATCAACCGGTACAATTGTCAATTATGAGGAGGTGGTGGACAATGGCGAGACACAGGTGTCGGGGGGTGAGGTAGTTGTATGGGAAGCAAGTTACAGTGGGGACTCCTTGGGGGGACTTTCTCATGACGGGACAGATTCAACTTGGGTGGATCAGGCACAGGAACAGATCAATTTTTTATTTTTTTTTGTGTTTATTTAACTTTTATTTAGCACAAATAACCACAGAGATATTTATTCATTCTCTTCGCTGCTCAGTCTGGCGTTGGGGTTCGTCACTTTGATGGCGAGCTGTGCCGCTCTCTCCACAATGGTCTTTAGGTTCTTTGGGGAGACGTTGTGGGCGATTTCTGCACAGAAGGACTTGTTGCTCATCAACAGAACCTCGAGCTCCTTGACATTGTGGATAAGGAATTTGCGGAACCCTGTGGGCAGCATGTGTTTGGTCTTCTTGTTGCTACCGTACCCAATGTTGGGCAATATAGATACGCAGGTAATATTATTTTTCACACCTATCCCAAAAAAAAATTTACGCAGTTTGCGCAAATAAAACTGGAAACTGGAACTGGAGAGAGGGCCTGTAGGTGGACCTCCGGAAAAATTGTTTGGAGAGAGGGCCTGTAGGTGGACCTCCGGAAAAATTGTTTGGAGAGAGGGCCTGTAGGTGGACCTCCGGAAAAATTGTTTGGAGAGAGGGCCTGTAGGTGGACCTCCGGAAAAATTGTGGTAAAAGAGTGCCAGTTGGACCTCTAAAAAATGGTGTTTTTTTAGTCAGCATTAGGCAAAGACGACATGGAGGAGGAGGAGTAGAGAAGAGGAATCGGATACATAAGTAATGTTAATCTTTAGCTGCTTTCCCCCGGAGGAGATTTGAATTCCGGTGAAATCCAGGCTTTGTTCATTTTAATAAGCGTCAGCCTGTCAGCGCGGTCAGTTGACAGGCGTGTGCGCTTATCGGTGATGACGCCACCAGCTGCACTGAATACCCGCTCTGACAGCACGCTAGCGGCAGGGCAGGCCAGCACCTCCGAGGCGTACAGCGCCAGTTCAGGCCACGTGTCCAGCTTTGAAACCCAGTAGTTGTATGGAGCAGAGTGATCGCTACGGACGTTGGTATGGTCAGCTAGGTACTCCCTCACCATCTTTCTGTACAGCTCCCCCCCTACTCTGCCTAGACTGGGGACAGGTGACAGTGTCTTGCTGGGGTGACATAAAACTGGCACAGGCCTTGGAGAGCGTTCCCCTGCCAGTGCTGGACAAGCTGCCTGCTCGGCTCCTCTCCCCCGCTACTTGGCCCACAGAACCATGCCCTCTGCCGCTAGTGGCGTCAGATGGGAAGAATTGTTTCAGCTTGTGCACCAGGGTCTGTTGATATCTATTCACTCTCATACTCCTTTCCTCTGCAGGGATGAGAGTGGAAAGGTTCTGCTTGTACCGTGGGTCCAGGAGAGTGAACACCCAGTAATCGGTGTTTGAAAAAATGCTTCTAACGCGAGGTTCACGGGATAGGCAGCCTAACATGAAGTCTGCCATGTGCGCCAGAGTCCCAACACGCAAGAATTCCCTCTCCTCACTGGCCTGACTCTCCATTTCCTCCTCCTCCTCCTCTTCCAAGTCCTCCTCTTCAGCCCATACACGCTCAAGAGTTAAGGACTGAGCACTGGTACCCTCTACTGTCTCGCCGACATTCTCCTCCTCTTCCTCCTCATCCTCATCCCCCTCCTCCGATACGCGCTGAGAAACAGACCGGAGTGTGCTCTGGCTATCAAGCGACGTATCTTCCTCCACCGTCTCTTGTGACAAGCGCAAAGCATCCGACTTCATGCTGAGCAGTGAGTTTTTCAACAGGCAAAGCAGCGGGATGGTGAGGCTGATAATGGCGGCATCGCCGCTGACCATCTGTGTTGACTCCTCAAAGTTGCTCAACACCTGGCAGATATCAGACATCCACGTCCACTCCTCATTGTAGACTTGAGGAATCTGACTGACCTGACTACCAGTTCTGGTGGAAGTTGACATCTGGCAGTCTACAATCGCTCTGCGCTGCTGGTAAACTCTGGATAACATGTTTAATGTCGAATTCCATCTCGTGGGCACGTCGCACAACAGACGGTGAGCGGGCAGTTGTAGGCGGCGCTGCAGTGCCCTGAGAGTGGCAGCATCTGTGGTCGACTTGCGGAAATGCGCACAGATGCGGCGCACCTTGGTGAGCAAATCAGACAGATTGGGGTATGTCTTGAGGAACCGCTGAACTATGAGATTGAACACGTGGGCCAGGCATGGATGATGTTCTGTGACACGTGCTGGTGTAGGGCTGGGACGGCACATCGGGAAAAATAGTGGCGGCTGGGGACCGAATACCGAGGGGCAGCCACCGCCATGAGATTGCGAAAGGCCTCGGTCTCTACCAGCCTATAGGGCAGCATCTCCAGGCTAAGCAATTTGGAGATGTGGACGTTGAGGGCTTGGGCATGTGGGTGGGTGGAACTGTATTTCCTCTTGCGCTCCAGCATCTGCTGTAAAGACAGCTGAACGTTGCACTGGGACACATTGGTGGACACTGTGGAGGATCGTGGAGGCGAAGGTGTGGTTTTCCGGCGGGAGGCGCTCGTGCCGGGGTCCTGGGCAGGGGGTTGACTAGCAGAGGCAGCGAGTGATGCAGGGGGTTGACTAGCAGAGGCAGCGAGTGACACAGGGGAAGGAGCAGTGGTGTGACCCGCAGGAGGTGGTGAACGGCCTTGGTTCCATTGAGTGGGGTGTTTAGCACTCATATGCCTGCGCATGCTGGTGGTGGTTAGGCTAGTAGTGGTGGCACTCCTGCTGATCCTGGTGTGGCACAGGTTGCACACCACAGTCCGTCGGTCATCCTCACTTTCTTTAAAGAACATCCAGACTTGCAAACATCTAGGCCTCGCAACGGGAGCTTCACTACGTGAAACAGTTGCTGCTGATGCACTAGCTCTGGCCCTGCTTCTCCCTCTGGCCACACCACTGCCTCTTACAACCTGTTCTGGTGCAGCACTCGCCTCCGCCTCAGAAGCACTGTCTTCACTCGGCATATCAACCCAGCTTGGGTCAGTCACCTCGTCATCCTCCGATTCCTCAGTCTGCTCCCCCCTCGGACTTCCTGCCCTGACAACAACTTCACCACTGTCTGACAACTGTGTCTCCTCATCGTCCGACACCTCTTTACAAACTTCTTCCACTAACTCAACATTGTCATCATCATCATCATCACCCACAGACTGCGACAGTTGGAAAACTTGGGCATCGGGAACAAGGTCAGCAGCAACCTGAGAAGTGGTTTGTGACTCTGGGAAGGGTCCAGAAAACAGTTCCTGAGAGTATGCCGGATCGCATTCCAAATTTTCCTGGGAGGGGGCAGACTGGGGGGAAAGAGGTTGAGGTGGAGGAGCCAGAGGAGTGCTCCCTTGGGTAACGTGGGTGGACTGCGTGGAAGACTGACTGGTGGACAAATTACTTGAAGCATTGTCTGCAATCCACGACATCAGCTGTTCGCACTGTTGTGGTTTCAACAGTCCTCTACCACGTGTCCCTGTAAGTTCAGACATGAAGCTAGGGAGTATAGCTCTGCGGCGTTCCCCTGCTCCCTCATCAGCAGGTACTGTCTCACCCTGCCCAGGACCACGGCCTCTGCCCCCTGCAGTAATTGAATGCCCACGCCCTCGTCCTCGACCCTTAGCCCTGGGGTTCAACATTTTCTGTATATAAGTGTATTATATAAAAAATAAAAAATAAATGGGCCTGGTGTACTGAAACCCACAAACTTGTTCAGTCTGGTTTAATTAAGTGATGTAAAGGAAGTGTCACCTGGACAGAAAATACGGATTGGAGTGAGTGGACAGCTGAACTGTGACACACAGAATGGTTCCACACTGCTGTGTGAAATGGATTTGTATCACTGAGCTAAAACAACAAAAAAACTATCTTTTTTAGATATTTTTTTTATATATTTTTTTGTAGTTTTGTTTTTTTTGGAACGTGACGTGCAGAAACTATCGTAGACCTAACTCACACCCTGTTAATGGTGGCTATTTTGACTGCGACCCAGACAAATGTCGCACAGAGATTTTTGTGATCAAGCTATATACGTGAGAGCAAAAGACCTGGTTGGATTACGTGACGTACAGAAAGTGTCACCTGGACAGAAAATACGGATTGGAGTGAGTGTACTGAACTGTGACACACAGAATGGTTCCACACTGCTGTGTGAAATGGATTTGTATCACTGAGCTAAAACAACAAAAAAACTATTTTTTAATATATTTTTTTATATATATTTTTTCTGTAGTTTTGTTTTTTTTGGAACGTGACGTGCAGAAACTATCGTAGACCTAACTCACACCCTGTTAATGGTGGCTATTTTGACTGCGACCCAGACAAATGTCGCACAGAGATTTTTGTGATCAAGCTATATACGTGAAAGCAAAAGACCTGGTTGGATTAAGTGACGTACAGACAGTGTCACCTAGACAGAAAATAGTGAGTGTACTGAACTGTGACACACAGAATGGTTCCACACTGCTGTGTGCAATGGATTTGTATCACTGAGATATAACAATTAAAAAAAAAGGGGTTATATATGGCGATAGCTGCACTACTAGTGCCAGCCAGCAAGCCAGCCAAGCCAGGAGACAAAAGAAAATTTCTTGTAGCCCTTAGAAGGGCTGTTGGGTTCTTTGTGGGTGATTCCTGCCTAACATAGAACTAAATGCAGGCCCTAACACTCTCCCTGAAACGCAGCAGCTCTATCCCTAACGACATCCAGACAGCATCTGAGCCGAGCACCGCGGCCAGTCACTAGTATATTCCAGGGACACCTGATCAGGCCAGCCAACCCCTGCTATCGACATGTAAGGGCCCCACATGATGCTGGGTGTACCGCAGAGTCTCCTGGCTTGTGATTGGCTGAGTTTATAGGCGCCATAAAAGCACGATGCGGAAGTTGCCATTTCCTCGAGCATGGCTAGATACTCGTCCGAGCAGCGAGCACTTACGAGTACCCTAATACTCGAACGAGCACCAAGTTCGGACGAGTATGCTCGCTCATCTCTAGTTATCAGCAATCATGTCTACTCCTCTAGTAGCATCTCATTTTTATATTTTACTTGTGGTTTTAATTAGAGATGAGCGAATCGAAGTTGACGAAGTGGAATTTGATTCGAATTTCAGGAAAAATTTGATTCGTACTGAAGCTGAATTTCCTCACGTTTCGTGGTAACGAATCGTATTTTTTCTAAAAATGGCTGCTGCACATGTTAGAACGAGGAACTATGAACTCTTGGAACGAGGGATCACCCACAATGCCATGCATGCAGCCAATCAGCAGCCAGCCAGCCCCTGTGATGTCATAGCCCTATAGATAGCCTCAGCCAGTGAACTTGGAGAGACGTGACATGCGCTTTACTTTACTTTATTCAGCAAAAAAATTATTGAGCAGTTCAGGGAAAGATCATTTATAGTGTAGGGCAGGGATGCTCCACCTGTGGCCCTCCAGCTGTTGCAAAACTATAACTCCCAGCATGCCTGGACAGCCTACAGCTATCAATCTACAGCAGGGCATGTTGAGAGTTGTAGTTTTACAACAGCTGGAGGGCTGCAGGTTGAGCATCCCTGGTGTAGGGAAAGCATAGGGAAGCATTATCCACACTATGGGGAGACAGCAGGGACCAATAGGGGAGCGTAAAACATAGGTAATAGGAACAATTACTATTATACCTTGCTGCACTAATTGGGGATCCAAATTGCTCTAATACTACTGTATTTAGGTTGTTTGCACGATATGATACATCAGTAATCACAGTAATCCTTAATTGTTATTGGGGTGAAAGTGCTGATACCACCAGTTTTGTGGTGTATTTAAATGAAAAATAACTATTTGCATTCACCCTTGCTTCTTTAACCACTTCCCGACCTCCCATTGACTATAAACGGCAGTCGGGTTTATCTCTGATCGGATGTTTCTGAACATGCTTTCAGAGATGGCAGCTGCACGCTAACCGAATGGGGGGGGGGCACTGTCATTGACAGCAGGGCACCCCAGAGAGAAGGCCAGACCATTCCTGGGTGTCCCTGCCTTCTAGATTACTGTATACACAGCCCTGAACAAGAGCTGTGTATACAGCTGAGGAAGCGATGTGCTGCTTCCTGTCCCAGCCCAGTGGTCATGTAAACGCCGGGGCCAGGGGAGTGCAGGAGCTGTCGGGTCTTCCATAGACCTCTATCAGCCCTGAGATACTAGCCCCAGGGCTGAGATAATAGCCCCAGTTACAGGGGAAATACACCCTCCAGAGAGGCTGTACAGCATAATACTGCGCTGTACAGCCTCTCTGGGAGTTGTATTTCCCCTGTCACTGGGGCTTCTATGTCAGCCCCAGTTACAGGAGAAATCAATAGTTAAAAAAAAAATGAAATTAAATGTCCCCCAGAGGGGGGGGACACAAAGTGTAAAATAAAATTTAAAAAAAAAAACGTAAAAAATAAAGTGCTTTGAAAAAATAAAAAGTTTCACATTTAAAAAAAAATCCCCCCAAATCCGTCGTTTACTTCACCTCCCAAAAAATTAGATAAAAAGCAACCAGAAAGCCAATGTACCCCAATAAAAACTACAGCTTGTCCCGCACAAAATAAGCCCTCAAACAGCTCATTCAACAAAAAATAAAAAAAAGTTATTGCTCTTAAAAATCATGACAGAAAATTCCATGTTAGAAAATCCAGATGCCACTTCTTCCCTTTTGGGACCTAGCGTATCCCCAAATAACAGTTTACGACCAAAATCTTCCCTCCAAAAATCATATGGCACTCCTTGCCTTCTGTGCCCTGCCGTGTGCACGGGAGCGTTTATTAAAAAGACTGGAGTTGAAATGGATTTTGGAATTGGACACATTAGAACCCAATGGTCTGAATCGGGAGTTCAAGATGGGCTCCCTCTTCTAGGTCCCCCTCGGACTTTGCTTAATCTAGCTACTGTATGATATGGTTTTATGTAAGAAGGTGCCCAGCATAAACTGTGTTTTTATTTTTAATCACACCTTAACTAATATTTCGTTTTCTCTATTTTCAGGACATACCACACTCACGTGAATTAATCTGGAGAGGACAGTTCTAGGATTTTCCTACTCTTTATTTTCCGCTGAATAGGTCACCATAGACCCTGGATCTCCACAGTGATACATAATAGTGGCATAGACCTGAATATGAGGTACATTGATAGTCTGACAACGGTCCTGCTGGACAGGACCCGTATGTAATTTGAGGTTCGTTTTCTCTGGGTGAGTTGGACTGCATACCTTGGCATTGATTGGGCACGCTCTACTAAATGTGGTTCATTCCTGCCCCCAGGTACATAGTGTCCCGCAGGCTATTATGGGAGTTATATACTCTGGGGCTGATTGTGCGTGAGTTAAATTGGTTCATCCATCTCCCAGATTGGCCTTCTCCCCGTAATTGGGGTGGAAAGATTGCCAGGAGGGTTGGCGGACTGTGACATCTATGGACATTAGGAGCACTCTTGACGTCATAATTGACTGTTTATTCTGCACAGCCTCTAGTGAATAATTTAAGTCGCACAGCTTTGTCCCTATCCATACAGATATTGAACCCTTTTTGATAGTTCTAATATATACCAGTTTTCTCTATGGGTCACTCCTTCTGAACCTGTATTGCCCTCTCTTAAAAAAATGACAATTTTTCTTAATTGTGCCACATATTCTCACCTATGCCCCTTTTTTATCATTGTGGGACCCTCTCCAAACAGTCAGGGGCAGGGGCGTAGCTAAAGGCTCATGGGCCCTGGTGCAAGAGTTCAGCTTGGGCCCCCCTTCCCTTAGTGCTCTGTGTGTCTTCTTATGCGGCACAAGGGTCTTTGGGTCCCTCAGGCTCCTGGGCCCGGTAGCGACTGCTACCTCTGCACCCCCTATAGCTACACCCCTGGTCAGGGGCTTCCCCAAATAGTCAGGGGCTTCCCCCTACATCGCACGGTCCATTCTCCCGTTTCCCAATACATTCTAGGCGCTGGGCTGGTGTTTAGCGTTCTGGTATCTAAGTGACGGCCCTCGCATGCGCAGTAGATCAGGCCTCCCGTCCGACGGTACATTCTAAGGCCGGGACGGGAGGGTAATGTGTCTGCACACCCTGGTTGATATTTACTACAGTTACCTTGATCCAATGACCGGAATGCATTGGGGGCCTGGTTTGGAACACTATTTTGCCATTATGATAATGATCTCCAGCGGATAGTTGTCCCCTCCCCCTACTGACGACGCATGCCCAATGCACATGTGGGAACGCCAACATGCATGCCAGACTTTCTTTCTCTCTGGGATCTAATGCCCATGTGAGTGTGGTATGGAACTATTCTTTATTGGAATTTTTACTGCAATGCACATATTTTGATGTTTCTAAGGTGAACACTGTTGGTAAAAGATATACACACTTATGATGTCACAGGAGGGTGGAGCGGACCCAGAGGGCGGCTTCCCACCCATCTTTATTGTTTAGTTACCTATATATATATGTTATACATTACTGTTGTACACTTGCTTGATAAAGACTCTTTGCAGTCAAAACGTCACACAGTTAGTGAATAAATCTCATCCCTATTGAAGACAGTGAGTGCTGCGGTTATTCATCCCTATCTACATATAGCGGTATACGACCACATATGGGGTGTTTCTGCAAACTGCAGAATCAGAGTAATAAATATTGAGGTTTGTTTTGTTGTTAAACCTTGATGTGTTCCAGGAAAAAAAATGATTAAAATGGAAAATCTGCAATAAAGGGAAATTTTGAAATTTCATCTCTTTTGCTTTAATTCCTGTGGAATACCTAAAGGTTTTGGTGCAGGGATCTGACACTCTATTTTAATCCCCTTCTTAATTTTCTGATTGCTTCCCAGTGTTTCTGACCTCAGCTTGGTTTTGACCATTCTCTGTCTTACGTTTGGTACCTTGCTGCCCTCTGGTTTTGATCCATTTTCAACTTTGTCAGCTCTGCCTATTATGTTTGCCTGTCAGTACGTTTGTATGTCCGTCTATGTACCTAGGTAGCGTAAGGACCGTCAACCAGTTGTGTTCTAGCCAGGGGCGGATTGGCCATAGACCTTACAGGGAAATTTCCCGGTGGGCCAATGCCCATAGGGCTGCCTGGGCCCTTCTCACAGTCAGCAAGGAAGTTTTTGGGGATGTATTTTGTGATGGACTGTGGTATTTGGCTCTGTTAGGGTGGTATAATGTGCCACAATATGGTGTTGCTGGCCCTGCCTTCCATCAATTTGGACCTGACTACAAAATGGGGCCACTCTTAGACTAATACACTGTACTAATATTCTGTACACTAATGCCAGAAGCCAAGCTAATAAAACTGGTGAACTGGAATTAGTGATGTGTGAGGAGAACTATGACATAGTGGGAGTAACTGAGACATGGCTGGATGATAGCTATGACTGGGCAGTTAACGTACAGAGTTACAATCTTTTTTAGAAAGGATCGTCAAAACCGCAGAGGGCGAGGGGTCTGCCTTTATGTAAAGTCCTGTCTAAAGTCCACACTGCGGGAAGATATAAGTGAGGGACATGAAGATGTGGAGTCACTGTGGGTAGAAATAAATGGAGCCAAAAACAATAATAAAATACTAATAGGGGTTTATTATAAACCACCCAATATATCAGAGACCACAGAAAATCTACTTCTAAACGAAATAGACGAGGCGGCAAATCATAATGAGGTTGTTATTATGGGGGACTTCAACTACCCAGATATAGACTGGGAAACTGAAACCTGTACATCTCATAAAGGAAACAGGTTCTTGGCAATAACCAAAGACAATTACCTTTCCCAACTGGTTCAGGACCCGACTAGAGGGGCGGCCATACTGGACTTAGTATTAACCAATAGACCTGACAGAATAACAGATGTGCAGGTCGGGGGACACCTGGGAAACAGTGACCATAACATAATAACCTTCCAATTGTCATTCAAAAGAGTGTTTCTTCAGGGAGGAACAAAAATACCAAACTTCAAAAAAGCTAAATTTAGCCAACTAAGAGAGGCCATAGGCCTAACTAACTGGGACAAAGTCCTCAAAAATAAAAAATACAGCTACAAAATGGGAGATTTTTAAAAGCATCCTAATATCTAATTGTGAGAGGTACATACCTTATGGGAATAAAAGGTTAAGAAACAAGAAAAAACCAATGTGGATAAATAGAGCTGTAAAGAAAGCAATAAATGATAAACAGAAAGCATTTAAATCACTAAAACAGGAGGAGAGCGAGGAAGCATTGAAAAACTACCACTGTATTCACTGAGGAAAATAAACTGTCAGATGAAATGCAGAGTATAAAAGTAAATTCCCCTTTAAAAGTGTCCTCTCTGACCCAGTCTTAAAAATATTAAAATAGACAAATCACCAGGACCGGATGGCATACACCCCCGTATCCTAAGAGAATTAGCTTCATGAGGGATCGGTCATGTCAAACCAATTTAATCAGTTTCTATGAGGAGGTGAGTTCTATACTTGACCGCGGCGACTCAATGGATGTCGTATATTTGGACTTCTCCAAAGCGTTTGACACGGTACCATATAAAAGGTTAGTATACAAAATGAGAATGCTTGGCCTGGGAGAAAATGTCTGTATGTGGGTAAGTAACTGGCTCAGTGATAGAAAACAGAGAGTGGTTATTAACGGTAGATACTCAGATCGGGTCACTGTCACTAGTGGGGCACCACAGGGGTCTGTATTGGGTCCTATTCTCTTTCAATATATTTATTATTGATATTGTAGAAGGTTTGCATAGTAAAAATATCAATTTTTGCAGATGACACTAAACTGTGTAAAGTAATTAACACAGAGGAGGACAGTGCACTGCTACAGCAGGATCTGGATAGACTGGAGGCTTGGTCAGAAAAGTGGCAGATGAGGTTTAACACTGACAAATGTAAGGTTATGCATATGGGAAGGAATAATGCAAGTCACCAGTACATACTAAATGGTAAAGCACTGGGTAACTCTGACATGGAAAAGGACCTAGGAATTTTAGTGAACAGCAAACTAAGCTGTAGAAGCCAGTGCCAGACAGCTGCTGCCAAGGCCAATAAGATAATGGGTTGCATCAAAAGGGGCATAGATGCCCGTGATGAGAACATAGTCCTGCCACTTTACAAATCACTAGTCAGACCACACATGGAGTACTGTGTACAGTTCTGGGCTCCTGTGAACAAGGCAGACATAGCAGAGCTGGAGAGGGTTCAGAGGAGGGCAACTAAAGTAATAACTGGAATGGGTGGACTACAGTACCCAGAAAGATTATCAAAATTAGGGTTATTCACTTTAGAAAAAAGACGACTGAGGGGAGATCTAATAACTATGTATAAATATATCAGGGGTCAGTACAGAGATCTCTCCCATCATCTATTTATCCCGAGGACTGTGACTGTGACGAGGGGACATCCTCTGCGTCTGGAGGAAAGAAGGTTTGTACATAAACACAGAAGAGGATTCTTTACGGTAAGAGCAGTGAGACTATGGAACTCTCTGCCTGAGGAGGTGGTGATGGTAAGTTCACTAAAAGAGTTCAAGAAGGGCCTGGATGTATTTCTGGAGAGTATTACAGGTTATAGTTACTAGAGAGGGGTCATTGATCCAGGGAGTTATTCTGATTGCCTGATTGGAGTCGGGAAGGAATTTTTCCCCCTAAAGTGAGGAAAATTGGCTTCTACCTCACAGGGGTTTTTTTGCCTTCCTCTGGATCAACTTGTAGGAAAACAGGCTGAACTGGATGGACAGATGTCTTTTTTCGGCTTTACAAACTATGTTAATACTATGTTAGTATTTTTTCAAGGGCCACTTTAAGTACTTAGCTAACTTAGCTAACTTAGTAAGTAGCTTGTACTGAAAGTAGGTAAGGACAGTCCAGTGGTTTTAGATCAGAGCCTCACTGTCCTTGTACTTAGTTATGCAACAGTCTTAACAAAGGCATTGTTTTTGCTGCTACCACCGTGTGTGTATAAACACGGGCAGGCGTTTTTTGGAACATAATTTGAAAAGCATAACAAATCCGACAGTGCAGTGTGTTTTTAAACAGACTGTTTGTTAACATGCTTTCAACCATAGCTATATGTATATGTCAGTGTCACTCTGACATTATTTATTACAAGACAAGAGAGAAAAATGAGTCCTAGGAGAGCTCACAGTGTCACACAGCAATTTTCAGGCCACTTGGAGTACTTTTAATCAGGTAGAATCGATTTGGACCCAAATAAATATTTTTTTTACTGATTTGGGTCCAAAATGAATTTCAAGAAATTCTCTCATGTCTGCTTACTATTGATTGAAATTTGCATAATGAACAATATTAGTTGCAGTAGAAAGACATCCTAGGCGATTCTTTCCCAAGGTTTTTGTAATGAGAGACAGGCAGACTGAGAATAATTACAATAATGGAATGAGGGCAGCAGGAGGCATGAGGGGTCATCTGGGTGTATTGTAGTGCTATCCTGGGATCCTGGGATCCCAGCTCAGAATGGCAGGTCAGACAGCCCACTAGCTCATTAAGGATTTTCAGCTCTTTTTACAACTGAATGGAGAGGGGGAGGGGAAGAACAGAATGAAAGGAGTTAGCATGGGGAACAGGAGACAAAGTACAAGAGAGGCAGAAGAAAATCATGGGAGTGTGTGAAAACCTGCTTGTGTATTCAGTATGCATTTAAGAAACAGTGATCCTGCTAACATAAATGAAACATAAATAAGGAAAACTGGAGGCTTGGTTCTGGAGACTGATAAGTGGTGAATGGGCGAAGCACTGATTGGTCATTAACTGCACACAAAGGGACCCATAAGCTTGAAAGATCTCTCCCCAAGAGAAGGAGGAGGGGTGCTGAACCAAGTGTTTTGCAAGAAGACTGAACAGCCCCTGCTACCCTCCACTAATCCCCCTCCTCCCTCTTTACTTGGATATTCCGCCCAACACCCAGCTGCAAGGGAAACACAGCTCAAGCCACTATTACTAAGAATTGACCCAGGACTGCAAGAAGGAAGGTGCTACAGAGAGAAAGGGTGAAGAAAGCTTGTTTAAACAGAGGGAAAAGTGTTGATGAGAGAAGTGTGTTGTTGGATAAAAGAGAGAAGGGTAGGAAAGTGATATTAGAAAGAAAGATATTGGAGAATATGCAGCAGACTGACAACAAGGTAGGATATGGAAGATAAGCCATAAAGACTGTAACTTGTGTCTAAAAGACTGAAGATCAACATTTAGAAGACAGGTGTCTTTCATCAGGAAGGATTCCTAACATCCAGAATATGACTATAAGGGAAGTGTGAATTTCCTTAAAGGGTCCTCAACTTGGAACTCTGGAATTTCTGTTGCACAGTACCCTATTTTTAGAAAAAAGGAAACTTCAAGGATGATGCTAGACAGAGGAGCAGTGCTGGTTTGGGAATGGCAAGACGAGGCGTCTCTGTGGCATCCCTACAGCCCACAGGTGGCTGGTTACATTGAGCAGGTGATAAGGGAAAACCCAAAAGCCTCTTCCGTGAGTCTAGGGGAAGCAGATGCCACCCTGACCCCTTACATCCTGGATCTTATCTCGATGAACCAATTCCGTCTGGATACTGGTGAGTGATCAGCAATTTGTGCTGGGGACAGAGCACCTTCATGGGGTGGGGTAGAGGCTTCAGCAGGTTTCAATCGACAGGTGTATTGTGGAAGATGGTATAGTATAGAACAGTTATAATGATGCTGTTAGGCTATTTTCACACCTGCGGCACGGGGATTCGGCAGGCTGTTCCGGTGGGTGAACAGTCTGCCGGATCCGTGCTGCCGCAGGTGCACATGTGGGGCCGGAACTACGCTCCGTCCCAATTCACTGTAATGGGGTGGGCCGCGGGTCCGGCCGCAGCACGGCAACCCCTGCCGAGAGGTAGCCGGAACAAAAATACAACATGATCTCTAAACCAGAGGAAATCAGTTTGAATAATGCAACCCGCTGCATCCGTTTAGAACAGGTCCGGTTATATAATATCAAAAATGAACATTTTTGTGTCTGAAAAAAAACTTATCCAGCACCATTGACTTACATGGTTTTTGATGTTGAATCTGGCATGTACAGTTTCCCATGCTGCACACGAAAACGCTACTTGCAGTGGTTTTGTGCCTGGCATGGAAATGCAACAAACTGGAGCGGAATGGATTCTGGTGAACTCTGTTCCGGTTTGTTCAGTTTTGTCCCCCTTGACAATAAATAGAGACAAAACTGAAATGTTTTCCTCCAGTTATAAGATCCTCTGCTGGATCTCAAAACTGTAAAGGAAAACACAGATGTGGAAGTAACCTTATTATGTGTGAGATTTCTGAGGAATTGGTGAAGACACATCTACATCTTAAGGTTGTATTTATATAGTTGCGCATTGCATTTTATCATTTTAAGGAGTATGTTGTAGTCTTGAAGGGGTTTTTCTATGGCACTGTGCATTATGAATATACACTACTCACAAAAAGCTAGGCTTTCAGGTGAAATTTATGGAAAACATAGTAAGTTCATGCTACAGAAATATTATATCATGAAAGTAGGACATTTAAGTAGAATCATTCAATGGTGATTTCCTCATCGCAAACAAAAGCCAACAACAGTAGTGGATATACCCCCACAAAAAATTTCAATGTCTCAGAAAACTTGTCATGTGGCCTTGAGCATCATTTACAGCTTGATAACGATATCTCATGCTGTTCACAAGTCGGCTTATTGTCTGCTGACGCATGGCACCCACTCTTCTTGAAGGGCAGCCCTCAGGTCATTGAGATTCTGGAGTATAGAGTTACAAGACTCTACATGGTGACTCAGCTGATCCCATAGGTTTTCAATGGGATTCAGGTCTGGAGAAAGTGCAGGGCACTCAATTTGAGGTACCCCAGTCTCCAGCAGCCGTTCCCTAATGATGTGACCTTGATGAGCTGGCACATTCATGAAGATGAAATTAGGCCTGTGTTGTTCATGCAGAGGCACAATGACTGGATTATTGATGTTATTCAAGTAGCATGGGCTTGTCATTGTACCATTCACAGTGTAGAGCAGTTCTGTATTGACTAGCCACACCTGCCCACACTGTAACACCACCAAAGGCATGCCTGGGGACAACAGTGGCTGATGCATAGCGCTCTCCTTGATGTCTCCAACATCACTGGCGGCATTCATTTCTGCTCAGCGTGAATCGACTTTCATCAGGGAACAGCACTGAAGCCCACTGATCCCTCGTCCAGTGTAGATGCTCCCTGGCCCATGCAAGACGATAAAGCCTGTGGTCAGGCACCCTTGCAAGTCGTCCGGTTTCAAAATGTCTGACGTGACACTTGGGTGTGTCTGATATCCCTTAAATGTGTCTGAAGTTGTGTGGCATTCATCATCTGGTACAGCTGGGCATTGTTTACAATGAAGCGGTCATCAGTGTGTGCTATGGCCAAAGGACATCCATTTCTATGCCTTTCTGTGACTCTTTCAGTCTCTCCGTATCTCTGTTTCAACCTGCTGATGACTCTGTGACACTCTATGCTCAGCTTTTTGTGAGTAGTGAAAATCCACAGGCCTGATCAGAGCAGGACATCATGCACATGATTTTGCCAGGATAAGACAAATGGTGAATTTTAGCCTGGGGCAGGCATACAGCACTGTCTCTATCAGGAGAAGGCCATCCTTAAAAGGTATTCCCATCTAAATGGTGGCATATCGCTAGGATATGCCCCCATTGTCTGATAGAGGTGGGGCCCACACCTACACAGAGAACAAAGCGGGAAAGGTGGTAGCAGGAGGACCCTGGGTTTCGCTGGGCCTGGCCACCAGCAAGTGCTCTCCCCATAGCACTGAATGGGAGCGCTGTGCGCTTGCGCGGCCACCGCTCCCATTCATTTCTATGGGGCGGATAGCCAAACCAGTGCTCAGCTATTTTCGGCGACTCCATAGAAAGAAATGTAACATAGTAACATAGTTTATAAGGCCGAAAAAAAGACATCTGTCCATCCAGTTCGACCTGTTTTCCTACAAGTTGATCCAGAGGAAGGCAAAAAACCCCTGTGCCGTAGAAGCCAATTTTCCTCACTTTAGGGGAAAAAATTCCTTCCCGACTCCAATCAGGCAATCAGAATTACTCCCTGGATCAACAACAACCCATATCTAGTAACTATAACCTGTAATATTATTACCCTCCAGAAATACATCCAGGCCCCTCTTGAACTCTTTTACTGAACTTACCATCACCACCTCCTCGGGCAGAGAGTTCCATAGTCTCACTGCTCTTACCGTAAAGAATCCTCTTCTATTTTTGTGAACAAACCTTCTTTCCTCCAGGCGCACAGGATGTCCCCTCGTCATGGTCACTGTCCTTGGGATAAAGAGATCATGGGAGAGATCTCTGTACTGACCCCTGATATATTTATACATAGTTATTAGATCTCCCCTCAGTCGTCTTTTTTCTAAAATGAATAACCCTAATTTTGATAATCTTTCTGGGTACTGTAGTCCACCCATTCCAGCTATGACTTTAGTTGCCCTCCTCTGAACCCTCTCCAGCTCTGCTATGTCTGCCTTGTTCACAGGAGCCCAGAACTGTACACAGTACTCCATGTGTGGTCTGACTAGTGATTTGTAAAGTGGCAGGACTATGTTCTCATCATGGGCATCTATGCCCCTTTTGATGCAACCCATTATCTTATTGGCCTTGGCAGCAGCTGTCTGACACTGGTTTCTGCAGCTTAGTTTGCTGTTCACTAAAATTCCTAGGTCCTTTTCCATGTCAGAGTTACCCAATGTTTTACCATTTAGTATGTACTGGTGACTTGCATTATTCCTTCCCATATGCATAACCTTACATTTGTCAGTGTTAAACCTCATCTGCCACTTCTCTGCCCAAGCCTCCAGTCTATCCAGATCCATCTGTAGCAGTGTACTGTCCTCTTCTGTGTTAATTACTTTACACAGTTTAGTGTCATCTGCAAAAATTGATATTTTACTGTGCAAGCCTTCTACAAGATCATTAATAAATATATTGAAGAGAATAGGGCCCAATACAGACCCCTGTGGTACCCCACTAGTTACAGTGACCCAATCTGAGTATGTACCATTAATAACCACCCTCTGTTTTCTATCACTGAGCCATTTACTTACCCACATACAGACATTTTCTCCAAGGCCAAGCATTCTCATTTTATATACTAACCTTTTATGTGGTACAGTGTCAAATGCTTTGGAGAAGTCCAAATATACGACATCCATTGATTCTCCGCGGTCAAGTCTAGAACTTACCTCCTCATAGAAACTGATTAAATTGGTTTGACACGACCGATCCCTCATGAAGCCATGCTGATATGGAGTTATTTGCTTATTTTCATTGAGGTACTCCAAGATAGCATCTCTTAGAAAACCTTCAAACAGTTTACCCACTACAGATGTTAAACTTACCGGCCTATAGTTCCCAGGCTCTGTTTTTGGACCCTTTTTGAATATTGGCACCACATTTGCTATGTGCCAATCCTGTGGAACACTCCCTGTCAGTATAGAGGCCTTAAATATCAAGTATAAGGATCTGGCAATGACATTACTTAATTCTCTTAGGATACGTGGGTGTATGCCATCCGGTCCTGGCGATTTGTCTATTTTAATCTTTTTAAGACGCCCCAGTACTTCTTCCTGGGTCAGACAGGACACTTTTAAAGGGGAATTCACTTTTATATTCTGCATTTCATCTGACAGTTTATTTTCCTCAGTGAATACAGTGGAGAAAAGAGTTTTGCTTTCTCCTCATCGCTCTCTGCTACTCCCCCCTCATTACTCTGTAAGGGGCCGACACCTTCAGATTTATACTTTTTAGTATTTATATAATTGAAGAACATTTTAGGGTTAGTTTTACTCTCTTTAGCAATTAGTCTTTCAGTCTCTAGTTTAGCTGCTTTTATTTGTCTTTTACAAATTCTATTTTTTTTCCTTATAGTTTTTCAATGCTTCCTCGCTCCCCTCCTGTTTTAGTGATTTAAATGCTTTCTTTTTGTCATTTATTGCTTTTTTTACAGTTCTATTTATCCACATTGGTTTTTCTTGTTTCTTATCATTTTATTCCTATACGGTATGTACCTCTCACAATTAGATATTAGGATGCTTTTAAAAATATCCCATTTTGTGGCTGTATTTTTATTTTCGAGGATTTTGTCCCAGTTAGTTAGACCTATGGCCTCTCTTAGATGGCTAAATTTTGCATTTTTGATGTTTGGTATTTTTGTTCCTCCCTGAAGAAATGCTTTTTTTAATGACAATTTAAAGGTTATTATTTTATGGTCACTGTTACCCAGGTGTCCCCCAACCTGCACATCTGTTGTTCTGTCAGGTCTATTGGTTAATACTAAGTCCAGTATGGCCGTCCCTCTAGTCGGGTCCTGAACCAGTTGGGAAAGGTAATTGTCTTTGGTTATTGCCTAGAAAAACAGTAAATATGTGATAAGATGTGGTTTTGCTGTAGTTAAAGGACCAGCTCAGATCAAGTTACCAACAAACTTGGGTCCTGTTCTTTTCAATATATTTATTAATGATCTTGTAGAAAGCTTGCACAGTAAAATATCAATTTTTGCAGATGACACTAAACTGTGTAAAGTAATTAACACAGAAGAGGACAGTGCACTGCTACAGCAGGATCTGGACAGACTGGAGGCTTGGGCAGAAAAGTGGCAGATGAGGTTTAACACTGACAAATGTAAGGTTATGCATATGGGAAGGAATAATGCAAGTCACCAGTACATACTAAATGGTAAAGCATTGGGTAACTCTGACATGGAAAAGGACCTAGGAATTTTAGTGAACAGCAAACTAAGCTGCAGAAACCAGTGTCAGACAGCTGCTGCCAAGGCCAATAAGATAATGGGTTGCATCAAAAGAGGCATAGATGCCCGTGATGAGAACATAGTCCTGCCACTTTACAAATCACTAGTCAGACCACATATGGAGTACTGTGTACAGTTCTGGGCTCCTGTGAACAAGGCAGACATAGCAGAGCTGGAGAGGGTTCAGAGGAGGGCAACTAAAGTAATAACTGGAATGGGTGGACTACAGTACCCAGAAAGATTATCAAAATTAGGCTTATTCACTTTAGAAAAAGACGACTGAGGGGAGATCTAATAACTATGTATAAATATATCAGAGGTCAGTACAGAGATCTCTCCCATCATCTATTTATCCCGAGGACAGTGACCATGACGAGGGGACATCCTCTGCGTCTGGAGGAAAGAAGGTTTGTACATAAACATAGAAGAGGATTCTTTACGGTAAGAGCAGTGAGACTATGGAACTCTCTGCCTGAGGAGGTGGTGATGGTAAGTTCACTAAGAGAGTTCAAGAAGGGCCTGGATGTATTTCTGGAGGGTAATAATATTACAGGTTATAGTTACTAGAGAGGGGTCGTTGATCCAGGGAGTTATTCTGATTGCCTGACTGGAGTCGGGAAGGAATTTTTCCCCCTAAAGTGAGGAAAATTGGCTTCTACCTCACAGGGTTTTTTGCCTTCCCCTGGATCAACTTGTAGGAAAACAGGCTGAACTGGATGGACAGATGTCTTTTTTCGGCCTTACAAACTATGTTACTATGTTACTATGTAAACAAGGAAAATCCTTCCAACCTTACTTTTTTCTCCTTGTCTTAAACTCCGGTTCTTTAAACTCCACTTATACACAGCCCACTTATACACAGCCCACTTATACACAGCCCACTTACACAGCAAGCTCTAGAAGAGTTAGCTATGTAATTTATAGCACCTGGGATCAGAAACCACTCCCCTTCACCAGGTACACAGCAGAGAAAAAAAAAGGGTTTAAATGTTAGAACCAAATGCAAGCACTAAACAAACAAGGACTTTTCCAATAAACTATAGACAGTTATTTGCAGTCACTCCAACCAAATCACACTCAGTACCAGCACTCCGGTTCTTTAAACTCCACTGATACACAGCCCACTTACACAGCAAGCTCAATGTCAGAGCAAAGCACAGTGCACCCTCCACAACTTTCAGGCCTCTGTTTTCAGTGTAGGTGTGGGTCCCAGCGGGACCTGCACCTATCAGACAATGCCCTATCAGACAACACCTATGCCCCCATCTCCTTCTACCATATAAAAGAGACAGAGGTAAGCCCGCAGACCCACTGACATTTTTTTTAATGCATTCAACCAGCATGTTTAACCCTTAGGATAGAAGCCGGGACAAAAATCCCAGCGCCGTACTGCTACGGTGCTCTGATCAGGCGGGCGCAAGAGCTGCGCTCGCCTGATCAGCTACAGGTGTCCGGCAGTGGCCAATAGCTGGACCCCTGCTGTATGCACCGCCATCGATGAAAACACCGATGCCGGTGCATTAACCCTCGCACTGCCGCGGTCAGCGCTGACTGCGGCACGTGCAGTATCTTGAAGGGTTAAGTTTGCCATCGGGTCCCCTCGCTGCTGTGACAGGGACCCGATGGCAGGAAAGGCAGCCCGATGCCTTCCTTAGGCATCGGGCTGCCTTCTACGGAAGCCTGTGAGATCCAGCCCCCTGGATCTCACAGGCAGCAGGCTGTAAGTGTATTACACTGGTAATACACTTACAGCCAATGCATTACAATACAGAAGTATTGTAATGCATTGTGCAGGGGATCAGACCCCCAAAAGTGGAAGTCCCAGACTGGGACAAAAAATAAAGTGAAAAAAGAAGTTAAAAAAATAAAGTTTTACAAAAAAATGTTAAGTTTTAAGTAAAAGAAAAAAAAAAGCGTCCTTTTCCCAAAATAAAGTTAAAAAAATTGTAAAAAATAGGGAAAAAAAGAAAAGTAGGCATATAAGGTATCGCCATGTCCGTATCGACCGGCTCTATAAAAATATCACATGACCCACCCCGCTAGGTGAACGCCATAAAAAATAAAAACAGTGTAAAAAAACATTTCTGGTCACCTTGCCTCACAAAAAGTGTAATACCAAGCGATCAAAAAGACATATTAATCCCAAAATGGCACCAATCAAACCGTCATCTCGTCCTACAAAAAATGAGACCCTACCTAAGACAATCGCCCAAAAAATAAAAAAAATATGGCAACACAAAAAAAAGATTTTATTCTGTTCAAAAATACATATAATGTGTAAAACCTAGCAGAAATAAAAATGTTAGACATATTGGGTATCACCGCATCCGTAACAACCTGCTCTATAAAAATATTACATGAGATGGCCTCCCAGGTGAATGCTGTAAAAAAAAAAAAAAAAAAAAAAGCCAAAACAGCCATTTTTTTTCCCTCTTGCCTCAAAAAAAGTGTAATAGCAGGCGATCAAAAAGGTATATTTAAAAAATATGGTACCAAAACTGCCATCTCGTCCCGCAAAAAATGAGACACTACCTAAGACAATCGCCAGGAAAAAAAAATAGGACAGTTAGAAAATGGCAACACAAAAACAAGATTTAATTCTGTTAAAAAATTTAATTTACTGTGTAAAACTTAACAAAAATAAAAATAATAGACATATTGGGTATTGCCACGTCCGTAACAACCTGGTCTGTAAAAATATCAAATGATTTGCCCCTTCGGGTGAATGCTGTAAAAAGTCAAGTCAAAACAGCTATTTTTTCACTTTGACTCACAAAAAGTTTTAATACCAAGCGATCAAAAAGTCTTATCTACCCCAAAATGGTACCAATGAAAACGTCACCTCATCCTGCAAAAAATGAGCCTCCACATTAGACAATAACTTAAAAAAAACAACGCAAACCAATCCATCAAAATCTGTGCTGCAAAATCCATATGGCGCTCCTTCTGTTCTGAGTCCTGCCATGTGCCCCCACAGCAGTTTATCACCACATATGCCGTATTCAAGAGAAAATGGGTAAGAAATTATGGGGTGCTTTTCTCCTGTTACCCCTTATGAAAATGAAAAATTTGGGGCTAAAGCAACATTTTATTGGAAGAAATGAAACTTTTCATTTTCACAGCCAAGTGTTTCCAAATTCCGTAAAACGCTTAGGGGGTCAAAGTGGTCAGTACCCCCCTTAATATATTCTTTAAGGGGTGTAGTTTCCAAAATGAGGTCACTTTTTGAGGGTTTCCACTCTAGGGGTACTTCAGGGTCTCTTAAAAAACAAAATGGTGCCTAAAAACCATTCTAGCTAAATCTGCCTCCAAAATCCATATGGCGCTCCTTTCCTTCTGACCACTGCCACGTGGCCATAGAGCAGTTTACCACCACATATGGTGTATTTCTGTAAACTGAAGAATCAGAGTAATGTATATTGAGGTTTAGTTTGCTGTTAACCCTTGCTGTGTTGCAAGAAAAAAATTATTAACATGAATAATCTACCAAAAAAGTGAAATATTGAAATTTCACCTCCATTTTCCTTTAATTCTTGTGGAACACCTCAAGGGTTAACAAAGTTTGTAACATCAGTTTTTTATAATTCGAGGGGTGTAGTTTCTAAAATGGAGTCATTTATGGGTGGTTTCCATGAGGTAAGCCTCACAAAATCACTTTATAACTGAATTGGTGCTCATAAAAATGGTTTGTGAAATTTTGTTGAAAATTTAAAAACGTCCTCTAACTTCCTAAAAAAATAAAATGACATTTACAAAATGATGCCAACATAAAGTAGACATATGGGGAATGTTAAGTAAAACATATTTTATGAGGTATCACTTTCTGTTTTAAAAGCAGAGAAATTGAAATTTTGAAAATTGAACATTTTTCAAAATTTTTGGTAAATTTGAGATTTAAATATAGTGACTCAAATTTATGACTGTCATGAAGTACAATGTGTCACGAGAAAACAATCTCAGAATGGCCTGGATAAGTAAAAGCGTTCTAAAGTTATTACCACATAAAGTGACATGTCAGATTTGCAAAAATCGGCTTGGGATTTAAGGTGAAAAGTGGCTCGGTACTGAAAGGGTTAATGTATGTAATATAATAACATGTTCCACGCTAACACAGGTCATTCTAAATGATCTTTAATTGTCTGATCATGGTAATGAAGTTGCCAGTAATCAATTTTCTACATTGTCACAAATCTCTGCTTATATAACCTGCTACGTTAAGAATGGGCAATTATGTTTCCAAGGCTATAATACTGATGACTAGTGTTGAGCAAACTTGTGTTTTAAGTTCGGCATCAGAGGTTCGCGTTATCGAAGAATCCCATTATGGATTCTGCTACCAAGGACCATAATGGAATTCTATGTCGGCATAAACAACGGAAGCCTATAAGAGGCATTCCGTATTGCATTGCATCCTAATATAAGTCTGGTGGATGGCAGTATGAATCTGTACCGTGGTTGCCAACTGTCCTGACCCCTGCATGCCTTGCTTTCAACTATATCTATGTCTTTAGGACAGATACAGTTGAATACAATGATGCAGGGAGCTGTATTAAGGGAAACTTAATGGGACATCACTGTGGGGGGGCACTTAAGGGGGTATCATTCTGTGTGTGGGGGCCAGTTAAGGGGGCATCACTCTGTGAGGGCCTACACAAGGGGGCAGTACTGTGTGGGGGCATCATTCTGTTGAGGCCACAAAGCATCTATAAACCAGATAGTGACAATCTTTTTTTTCTAATCTGTTTTTATTTTCTGATTTTTTTTATTCTATCTCCTGAACATGATTATGGGGCGGCCGTCTTGCGTGAGCTATTCTTAACAGCATTTACACAGCATTAAAAAAAATTGCTTTGCAGCCCCATGTTCCATAGATACAATGGTCAGGAGGGAACCCTATTGAGTTCTGCAGGAGAGTTTTCTAAGCATGCGCTGTGACCTGTGCGGAGGTCACTGAACAATGAAAGAATAGATAAGCTCTGACAATCACCTACTGTGAATGGTGGTTCCGGTCTTATCTGTACACAGAGGTGATATCTCCTTATCATTACAGGCAGGTTTAGAATAATATACAACTGCAGTAAAGTGATCTGTACAGATCAAACAAACCTATTCTGGTTTGTGCTACACCACTTGGTTATACAGTGATGTGATCCCAGTGTGGACCACCATCACATCACACTTGTATCCTCTCTACAACACAGATTGGCTCCCTATATGCGCTCAATGCGTTTCCTTGGGGTTGCCCAAAATCATCAGTAGCCTGTGGAGCACTAATCAATCACACAAGAGAGAGAAGTATGGGCTAAAAGAATGACCACAACTGATGATATGTGGTCATAGGCATGCTGTAGAGGCCCTAAGCTAGCTGTATAGATGCTCCTACACCTGACTACAGAGAGCTGCCCACACCAATGTGCAGAGGCTGTGTGTCTGGCACTGCTATGGCCATAGCACGCCTGCCTCCACGTGCACCTCAAAAGGAGGAAGCCCCTCCCCTCTAAGAGGTAGGGAGCCAATCGTAGAGAGCTCAGAGGCCACGCCCCCGACCCCGCTCGGTGTATGGATCCAGACCAGGTAAAGTAAAGAACAGAGGCAGAAGGCTGTACAAAATGAAAGGGGGGGGGGGGTGGATACACCGGAAACCATCAATAAACAGCCATAATGACATAAATAAACAAATGTTGCAGCAGTGTATACTTAAAGAACACTGTAGCCATAACAGCAAAATACACTCAACAGGCTAGAAACCACTCACAGCCGCGGCACACAGTATACTCACCAATACTAGATGAAATGTATAACAATACATTTGCATGCAATCAGAAATATGAGCATGTACCATGGTTATTCGGTATCGACCCAGGGTGGGTGCAGCCGGGGTATATAACCATGACCAATATAAAACATAAAGCCAGGATAATCCACACAGTGCTGCAATAGGGGAGGTGATCTAAATCGACCATTAAACAAATACAGCCCACCAGAAATGTCAAAAACTACTGTAGCTAGGGGCACAGATAATTGTTAGGTGTCACTGGGCACGGATAATTGATATATGTGCACCATGAGACTACTACTGCAACTGGATATTAGTTGATAAACGGAGTGAATGACATCTGGTCATTCAGACCTTTTGGTTTCAGTGTCGACAATCTAAATATCCATTGAGTCTCTTTTCGCAAGACGAGATTGTCGAAATTGCCGCCTCTTGGAGAACACCGCACAACTTCTATGCCCTGGAATTTGAGAACTGCAGGGTCAGTCCCATTTGACATCCTCACATGTTTCGCGATGGGCGTGTCCCTGTCGTTCCGGATGTCACCAATGTGTTCACCAATCCAGCGTCTAAATTCCCTGATGGTCTTTCCTACATAATGGATACCACAAACACATGTAATGAGGTAGACAAAACCGGAGGTTTTACAGTTCACAAAGGATCGAATAGTGAAAAGTTTGTCCGTTTGTGAACATCTGAATTGACTTCCTTGTAGAATGAAACCACAGGCCATACAGTTTCCGCATCTATATGTGCCTCTTAAGATGTTGATTAGCCACGTCTCCCTGATTGGTATCTGAAAGAAACTGTGGACTAATCTGTCTTTGAGATTCCGTCCCCGCCAGTAAGTGATCGCTGGGGATTTGCCCACCATATCATCGCCTATATCCGGATCGGAAGCCAAAATCCCCCAATACGCATTAAGGATATGTCTCACTTCCTGATAGGCACAATCATAGGTGGCAGTATACTGTGCGCCGCAGCTGTGAGTGGTTTCTAGCCTGTTGAATGTATTTTGCTGTTATGGCTACAGTGTGTTTTTTAAGTATACACTGCTGCAACATTTGTTTATTTATTTATGTCATTATGGCTGTTTATTGATGGCTTCCTGTGTTCCCCCCCCCCCTTTATTTTGTACCGCCTTCCCCCTCGGTTCTTTACTTTACCTGGTCAGGATCCATACACCGAGCGGGGTCGGGGGGCGTGGCCTCCATCGGGGGCGTGGCCTCTGAGCTCTCTGCGATTGGCTCCCTACCTCTTAGAGGGGCGGGGCTTCACCCTTTTGAGGCGCACGTGGGGGCAGGCGTGCTACAGCCATAGCAGTGCCAGACGCACGGCCTCTACACATTGGTGTGGGCAGCTCTCTGTAGTCAGGTTTAGGAACATCTATACAGCTAGCTTAGGGCCTCTACAGCATGCCTGTGACCACATATCATCAGTTGTGGTCATTCTTTTAGGCCCCTTTCACACGAGCGGGAAACTCGGACGTCTCCCGCATCGTGTGCAGTGTACTGAACTGCCGACACTTAACGGAAGTTACATAGCATTATACTGATTTATGATACTATGTAAGGCCTCATGCACACGAACGTGTGCCGGCCGTGCCCGTGCTGCGGACCGCATACCGTGGGTCCGCAATAAACGGGCACCAGCCGTGTGCAGCCCACATCACGGATCGCGGACCCATTCACTTCAATGGGTCCGCGATCCGGGAGATGCGGAGCGGAGGCAAGCACTACTTTTTTGCGGGGCGGACCCTTGGATGCGGATCGCGGACCCCATTCAAGTGAACGGGTCCACATGCGGTGGCCTCACGGTCAGTGCCTGTGCATTGCGGACCGCAGTTTGTGGCCCGCAGCACGGGCACGGCCGGCACACGTTCGTGTGCATGAGGCTTAACCCTTACAGTGCTGGAATGTGTTGGATAACACTGTCAGCATTATCCAACACATTCCAGAACTGTAAGGGTTACATAGCATCATTAATCAGTATAATGCTATGTAACTCCCGTTGTGCCGGGAATTCAGTACACTGCACACGATGCAGGAGACGTCCGAGTCTCTCACTTGTGTGAAAGGGGCCTTAGCCCATACCTCTCTGTCTTCTGTGATTGATTAGTGCGCCACAGGCTCCTGTGAAACCCCAAGGAAACGCGTTGAGCGCATATAGGGAGCCAATCTGTGTTGTAGAGAGGATACAAGTGTGAAGTGATGGTGGTCCACACTGGGATCACATCACTGTATAACCAAGTGGTGTAGCACAAACCAGAATAGGTTCAGATTTTAGCTCACCACTTCGTTTTCGTATACCCTGGCGATTATGTTGAATCGGGCGTAGCTATAGGGGAAGCCACTGCTTCGGGGCCCGGGGGCAGAAGGGGCCCGGGAGCAGTAGCAGGGCTGCAGCATCAGACTGGAGCAAGGGATCATCGACAGCATTCAGAGGCCAGCTGCTGCTGTCCTCCCTTTCAAGTTCCTGTGCTGCGGAGCTTCAGACACGCCCCCTCTTCACTACAGCAGAGCAGAACATGGCTTACCAGCTTTAGACACGCCCCCTCTACATAGGACGTGCTGCCTGAGGAGGAGAGAGATCCCAGCAGAGCAGCAGTGTAAAGAGATGCAGACAGTCTGTAAGTGAGTCTGCACTGTGGCTATATCTTCTGTGTGGGACAGGAGGGGGGTCAGGGAACTTTTCCAACTTCTGCTGGATGCTGTAGACCAGCAGCTTCATGCTATTGGGTTGCTTTACCGCCTGATGAAGCAGTTTGCCTCCATGACACCTGCCCCCTCCTGTCCTCCCTCATGTATGGAGAGCTCCTGTTCCACCCTACTTTCTCCTATTGCGGCCCTGCACAGACCTCCTGCCCCTCAGACCCCCTTCCACCTACTTGTTGTGTCCACCCCTCCTGTCCATCCAGGGCCCCTGGCCCCTGTCTCACTCCTCTGCCTCACATTATGATGGTGTCTAAACTCATGCACCATAAGGACCTTCTAACATCACAGGGTCATGTAACTGTGCCCCCCACCCCGTACTTATACCCTGCATTGTACCATACTCTGTACAGTGCCCCTAGTCATTCCCTGTACTGTGCCCTATTATACCCTTTCGGTCACTGTATGGAGGAGTTATCTAGTATGGCAGCATTATCCAGTCCCTGTATGACGGTGCTATCCGGTCACTGTATGGAGGCGTTATCCGGTGACCGTATGGTGCTGTTATGCAATCACTGTATGGCAGTGTTATCCAGTCACTGTATGGGGGTGCTATCCGGTCACTGTATGGCAGTGTTATCCAATAATTGTTTGGCAATAACTCTGTCCCCTTCCCTGCCCACTCCACCTTTTTTTGGCATGAGCGGGGAAAAGTTGCAGATTGAGGTGTAAAGAACCTGTGTGCCAAAGTCTGTGTCAGAAATACGCCTAATATAGGCATATTTCTGTTTAATAAATGAGCCCCTAATTGTCTTACTATTCCAGGGTAGGGCTAATATTTTTATAATATATAGATTCTAGTATATTATACTGTGCCCTGTATTTCTCAATAGATAAATGATCCGTGGGTAAAGCAGTCCTCACCCCTGACCACCAGAACCGGGCTGTTCTCTGTCAGAACATGGCGGACTTCCCTCTCTGCCCCACTGCTCCGCTGTGTACTGGAGCTTATTCTGGCACTAAGGCTGGGTTTACATCACATTTTTGCCATCAGTTTAATGTATACATTAACAGATGCCTCAGACTGATCTGTACAGTGGCGTCCGTTCACCATACATGTTAACGTATGCATTTTTTACTGGACCCTGCAGGATACAAAAATGTAGTTTGCTACATATTTATATATGGTAGGCTACAGATAGGAAAAACGTGATGTGAACCCACTGTTACATATGCAGAAATGTGATGGCAGGAGGGTCATGGGGGAGGGGAGGGCCCGTACAAAAATTTGCTGTGGGACACAGTCAGTTGTAGCTACGCCACTGTGTTGAATGCTGGTTAGTGAGGGGCTAATTTATCTACACCCCTACACATTCAGGCTACGCTTTAATCAGGCATTGTGAGAGAGGGTCTAGTCATCTACCTCTCTCATTTTATGCCCGATTGCGAGCTCACCAGGGTATTTGCCTATTTGATACATAGGGGATCAAGCCCCATCAGTTTTTAATAATATCTCAATAAAGTGTTTATTATTTTTATTTTAGTATCCTTGGTAGGCAGTGATTTTTTTTATTTATTAGTGGATACATATCGAATTATTCTAACATTTTTCAGTGGCTTGATCTGTACAGATCAAGAAGTGGCACAAATTATCAGGCTTTGTAGACAGTGCAAAGACTGCAGAATTTTATGGTTTTTGTTTAATTATAAATTTCACATGGAAAATTAAAAAATTGCTTTGTGGGGGGGGGGGGACCTAAGACATCATCTTACTATGAGGGAAGTACTCAGAGGTGTCATACTGTGTGGGGAGTCATTAGGGGGCATCATACTGTGTCCAGGACAGCAAAAGCATCTTAGGCCACTTTCACACTAGCAGCAGCACGGATCCAGCGGGTGAAGGGTCCCCCCGGATCCGTGCTGCCGCAGGTGCTCGTGTGGGGCCGGAACCGCGCTCTGACCCCACACGTGTCAGACACAGTCTCACTTACACTTACATACATACTTACATAAAGCCATACTTACTGGCTCCCGGTGTCCTGGTGGCTTCTGGTTGTCAGAGGCCCCAGCAGCTCCGGACAGCACAGGAGGAGGAGGAGGACGGCGAGCACAAAGGAAGGGAAGATTGCCCACAGGGCCCTCTGATGGAGGGAGCTGTGGGGAAAAGTGCAAGTGACGGATCCGTCATGAACTCCATTGAAAGTCAATGGAGGACGGATCCGTTTACTATTGTGTCACACCAAACGGATCCGTCCCCATTGACTTGCATTGGGGGTCATTCCGGATCCGTTTTTGTGCGGATGCCCAGACCGGAGAGCAAACTGCAGCATGTATACTGAAGAGAACTGAACGGAATGCATTTTGGAGCATTCTGTTCTCTTCAGTTCAGTTTTGTCCCCATTGACAATAAATGGGGACAAAACTGAAGCGTTTTATTCCGGTATTGAGCCCCTATGACGGAGCTCAATACCGGAATTTATAAACGCTAGTGTGAATGTAGCCTTACTGTGTCAGGGGCACCAAGGAGTCACCCTGCTGTGATGGGGGCACTTAGAGAACATCCTATTGGTGAACTGAAATTAGTGATGTGTGAGGAGGACTATGACATAGTGGGAATAACTGAGACATGGCTGGATGATAGCTATGACTGGGCAGTTAACGTACAGGGTTACAGTCTGTTTAGAAAGGATCACCAAAACCGGAGAGGGAGAGGCGTCTGCCTTTATGTAAAGTCCTGTCTAAAGCCCACACTGCGGGAAGATATAAGTGAGAGACATGAACATGTGGAGTCACTGTGGGTAGAAATAAATGGAGCCAAAAACAATAATAAAATACTAATAGGAGTTTATTATAAACCCCCTAGTATACCAGAGCCCATAGAAAATCTACTTCTAAACGAAATAGACGAGGTGGCAAATCATAATGAGGTCGTTATTATGGGGGATTTCAACTACCCAGATATAGACTGGAAAACTGAAACCTGTATATCTCATAAAGGAAACAGGTTCTTGGAAATAACCAAAGACAATTACCTTTCCCAACTGTTTCAGGACCCGACTAGAGGGATGGCCATACTGGACTTAGTATTAACCAATAGACCTGACAGAACAACAGATGTGCAGGTTGGGGGACACCTGGGAAATAGTGACCATAATATAATAACCTTCAAACTGTCATTCAAAAGAGCGTTTCTTCAGGGAGGAACAAAAATACCAAACTTCAAAAAAGCAAAATTTAGCCAACTAAGAGAGGCCATAGGCCTAACTAACTGGGGCAAAGTCCTCAAAAATAAAAATACAGCCACAAAATGGGATATTTTTAAAAGCATCCTAATATCTAATTGTGAGAGGTACATACCTTATGGGAATAAAAGGTTAAGGAACAAGAAAAAACCAATGTGGATAAATAGAACTGTAAAGAAAGCAATAAATGACAAACAGAAAGCATTTAAATCACTAAAACAGGAGGGGAGCGAGGAAGCATTGAAAAACTATAAGGAAAAAAATAGAATGTAAAAGACAAATAAAAACAGCCAAACTAGAGACCGAGAGATTAATCTCCAAAGAGAGTAAAACTAACCCTAAAATGTTCTTTAATTATATAAATGGTAAAAAGTATAAACCTGAAGGTGTCGGCCCCTTACAGAGTAATGAGGGGGGAGTTGCAGAGAGCGATGAGGAGAAAGCAAAGCTACTAAATATCTTTTTCTCCACTGTATTCACTTAGGAAAATAAACTGTCAGATGAAATGCAGAATATAAAAGTAAATTCCCCATTAAAAGTGCCCTGTCTGACCCAGGAAGAAGTAGAGCTGCGTCTTAAAAAGATTAAAATAGACAAATCGCCAGGACCGGATGGCATACACCCCCGTATCCTAAGAGAATTAAGTAATGTTATCGCCAGACCATTATTTCTGATATTTAAGGACTCTATACTGACAGGGAGTGTTCCACAGGATTGGCGCATAGCAAATGTGGTGCCAATATTCAAAAAGGGTCCAAAAACAGAGCCCGGGAACTATAGGCCGGTAAGTTTAACATCTGTCGTGGGTAAACTGTTTGAGGGTTTTCTAAGAGATGCTATCTAGGAGTACCTCAATGAAAATAAGCAAATTACTCCATATCAGCATGGCTTCATGAGGGATCGGTCATGTCAAACCAATTTAATCAGTTTCTATGAGGAGGTAAGTTCTAGACTGGACCGCAGCGAATCAATGGATGTCGTATATCTGGACTTCTCCACAGCATTTGACACTGTACCACATAAAATGTTAGTATATAAAATGAGAATGCTTGGCCTGGGAGAAAATGTCTGTATGTGGGTAAGTAACTGGCTCAGTGATAGAAAACAGAGGTTGGTTTTTAATGGTAAATACTCAGATTGGGTCACTGTAACTAGTGGGGTACCACAGGGGTCAGTATTGGGCCCTATTCTCTTCAATATATTTATTAATGATCTTGTAGAAGGCTTGCACAGTAAAATATCATTTTTTGCAGATGACACTAAACTGTGTAAAGTAATTAACACAGAAGAGTACAGTACACTGCTACAGATGGATCTGGATAGACTGGAGGCTTGGGCAGAGAAGTGGCAGATGAGGTTTAACACTGACAAATGTAAGGTTATGCATATGGGAAGGAATAATGCAAGTCACCAGTACATACTAAATGGTAAAATATTGGGTAACTCTGACATGGAAAAGGACCTAGGAATTTTAGTGAACAGCAAACTAAGCTGCAGAAACCAGTGTCAGTCAGCTGCTGCCAAGGCCAATAAGATAATGGGTTGCATCAAAAGAGGCATAGATGCCTGTGATGAGAACATAGTCCTGCCACTTTACAAATCACTAGTCAGACCACACATGGAGTACTGTGTACAGTTCTGGGCTCCTGTGAACAAGGCAGACATAGTAGAGCTGGAGAGGGTTCAGAGGAGGGCAACTAAAGTAATAACTGGAATGGGTGGACTACAGTACCCAGAAAGATTATCAAAATTAGGCTTATTCACTTTAGAAAAAAGACAACTGAGGGGAGATCTAATAACTATGTATAAATATATCAGAGGTCAGTACAGAGATCTCTCCCATGATCTATTTATCCCCAGGACTGTGACTGTGACGAGGGGCCATCCTCTGCGTCTGGAGGAAAGAAGGTTTGTACACAAACATAGAAGAGGATTCTTTATGGTAAGAACAGTGAGACTATGGAACTCTCTGCCTGATGAGGTGGTGATGGTAAGTTCACTAAAAGAGTTCAAGAGAGGCCTGGATGTATTTTTGGAGGGTAATAATATTACAGGTTATAGTTACTAGAGAGGGGTTGTTGATCCAGGGAGTAATTCTGATTGCCTGATTGGAGTCGGGAAGGAATTTTTTTCCCTAAAGTGGGGAAAATTGGCTTCTACCTCACAGGGTTTTTTTGCCTTCCTCTGGATCAACTTATAGGAAAACAGGCCGAACTGGATGGACAGATGTCTTTTTTCGGCCTTATAAACTATGTTACTATGTTACTATTGTGAGGGGGGAACTTGGCCACATCATACAGAGTTGGAGCACTAAGGGACATCATACTATGTGGTGGGCACTAAGGGGCAGCTTACTCAGCAGTAAAGGGGCATCATACTGTTCTAGAGACTGTAAGGGGCATCATTAATGTCTGGGGAGACACTAAGGGGCATCACTTTTGTGAGGTACAACTAAGGGGCACAAACTGGATTGGGCAGGGTTAGAGTTAAGACTTATTTAAAAAAAAATTGCCACTGCAATACCATTGGGGTTGTCCACATTTTTTTGCAGCTTGGACTTTCACTCTTAAGCACACTCATGTATGTGGACCTTTACAAAAAGTATTTGAGTACCCCTGGTTTAGTAGTAAGTAGTGGCAATTTTTTGCATAAAATTTACAACTGATAAACTGTTGTCTTACGTATCATGATGAGAGGTTAGCTCTATGTTTTCAACTATAGCCATAAACGATTATTACCTTTGCTATCACGCACAGTCCCTTGTGATCCTAAACAGTCTGCAGATGTCTTTTTTTTTTCCCTCAGGGTTCCCCAAGCACAATTGCTTTTTCTCTGGCACTTCTCACTCCACTTGAATGGTGTTTTGCTTGGTGAAAAATGCTCTTTTCTTCTACCAGCTTCTGCAAGGCTCACATTCTGTAGCTTCATCCACAGCTAGGGTGGCCCCATAGGGTTCCCCTATGGGAACTATAAAAAAGTTTAAAAAAAAAAAACTAAAAAAACCCATAAAAGTTCAAATCACCCCCCTTTCACAAAAATAAAAATAAAAGTATTAAAAAACTAAAAAAAATACACATCATGGGTATTGCCGTGTGCGAAAACACCTATATTATAAAAATAAAAAAAATATTTCCCATACGGAAAAAAGTGAAACGGAAAAAAAGCGTCAAAATGGCCGATTCGCCATTACTGTTTAACCCGTTCCCGACCAGCGCCTTACTAGTACGGCGCTGGCCGGGACTTTAAAGATGGCACCCGTTCCGATTCACCATTTTTTGTTTGTTTTTACTTTTTTCACCACTTAATAGTCCCACAAGGGGACTATAACACGCAATCTTTTGAACGCTTCTAAAATAAATTGCACTATTCCTATAGTGCTGTAATGGCTAACCTTTGGAAATCCAGCTGTGGTAAAACTACAACTCCCAAGATGTACACTTGCTTGGCTGTTTGCAGAACTCCATATAAATGAATGCTAAGAGGCATGTAAGGGTTTAAACAGCCTGGATCGGTGCTTCTGCTGGTCCGGGCTGTTAGAGCAGGAGTGTGGCTCTCATGTGAAAGCTGAGTCTCTGCTGCACAAAAGACCCAGCCTAAGGCCCCTTAGTGACTGCCTTAAAAAGGCGTATTGGTGGTCACTAAGGGGTTAATTAATGACCAGGCCTGAAAAGGCATTTAAAGGGAATCTGTTATTAAGGTGGTGTGGATACCTAATATGTTTATATTTTAATTTTTATTGTGCACCATAAAATGTATTATACACTAAATAATGGGGATATTTTTTGGTGTTTTTTATTCTTTACTACATCAATAACATTATTTAAATCCCATTATGGAATTACCATTTTATAACTTTATTTCACATTTATAAAGTATTAGCATAATCCTCTATGCTAATAGACTATGCTCTGTGTTAGTGTGCCCTAACAGAAGGCTTATAGTGCAAATCACAGCCCTTTGATCATGCAGCAATCTACACTGTGGCATGATCAAAGGGGATGCCACAGTGTAGATTGCTGCATGATCAAAGGGTTAACAGCTGGGGTCAGAACACAGGCTCCTAGCACTGGAGCACTCAAGCAGTCATTTAACCCATTCATCTGCAGCAATGCCAAAAGATGTCTCTGCAGATTGAGGACCTGCACCAGCCACGTCAAAAGACAGTGGGATGTTTGACGGTGGCTGGGATTTTTTTCAAATAAAAAATTTAAATGGAAAAAAAAATGTATGGAATGGAGCATGTATGGCCACCTCAGTAGGAGGATGTGCACATTACTATAACAGATTAAACAACAGGAGGTCCCATTATAACATACTTAATAGAATACCTCACAACTGGAGTATTTTGGAACAGAAAGTAAATTACAAAAGTAACAAATTTTTCATGCTGAATTATGTTAAACGGAAGTGGAAGTTGGCACTTTAGAGATGGCACCCGTTCGTGCATGCAGCAGGTGCCATAGCTGCCGAGTTTCTGCAGTTTCAAACAGCAGAGACCTGCAGCGGATGTATGTGATCAGCCATGAGGTTGAGCACATACATTTAACCCCTTAGATGCAGCTGTCAAATGTGACCACTGCACGATGCAGAGTGATCCCGTAACATCGTTCACTGGCTTAGATTGGGAAACCTGTTAAATGGGTGTAATCGCCGGATGCCTCAAGCAGGCTTCGGTAGCTATTGGTAAAATATACCAATACAGGCCACTAGGTGGCAGCACTGTATTGTTATATTGTAAATGAAGTGCTCAATGATGGCTATATAGCCATCATAGAACACAATGGGCAGTGTATAATTTAAAAAAAGTTTTAAAAAATGATAAAAGTTCAAATCAACCCTGTTTCCAAAAATTTACATTTATTACTAATAAAAAATACACATAATTGGCATTCACATGTGCGAAAACGCTCATAGTATTAAAATATAAAAATATTAGTCCCATAAGGTGAATGGCGTAATGGCCAAAAAAATTAAAACAGCCAATTTGCCATTTTTGTCATTTCAACTCCCCCAAATGTTTTTTATAAAAAGTGATCGAAAAGTCCAACAAACTCTTTAAAATTATATCACTGAAAAGTACAGATCTCCTCTCAAAAAATGAGCTCTCACACAGCTCCATCCACATAACTACAAAAAATTATAGGGGTCAGAATATGATGATGTTTTTAATTTTTAATTAGTATTAAAACAAAAGAAAAACTATACATATGTGGTATCGTAATCATGCTGACCTGGAGAGTGAAGGTAACAGGTCAATCTTACAGCATAGTGAATGTTGTAAAAGAAAAAACAAAAACATAAAACTGTGGCAGAATTTGAATTTTTCCCCTGCCTCCCACTATTGTATGCAACCACAAATGGTGCCATTAGAAAGTACAACTTGTCCTGCAAAAAATAAGCCCCAATAAGGCTATGTCAATGGAAAAATAAATAAGTCATGACTCTGGGAAGGTGGGGAGTGAAAAATGAAAACGCAAAAAAAAAAAACAAGGCACAACTGCTTTAACCACTTCCCGTCCGCCCATAGTATATAAACGTCCGGGAAGTGGTTAATTATCTCTGAATGGACGTTTCTGAACGTCCATTCAGAGATAACAGCTGCACGCTAATCGTGCAGCTGCACAGCGGGGGACCTGCTGTCAGTGACAGCAGCATACCTCCCAACCGTCCCGGATCCAGCGGGACAGTCCCGGATTGCAGTGGCTGTCCTGGTAAGGGGGGGGTATGTCCCGGTCTCTGGCAGTTGCCTGTTGCAAGAAGAAGCAGACAGCCGGAATCTCCCCCTCCTGCGCACCATGTTCTCTGATACCGCGCAGCCTAGTATCGGTAAATGCTAGTCGGGTCCAGGTGCAAATGGCGACAAGACTAAAAGATCTTGTCGCCATTTGCAAATTCTGAGTCGCATTGCGACCATTTTGGAGCCCTGAATAGTAATTCCCTCATTAGTAACACTGCACCCTACATTGACCCCAGCACTGATAATACTCCCCAAGAGTGCCTCCATTAGTAGAGGAGCCCTCCAGTATTAATAATGCCCTCACAGAGCCCCTGGTAGAAAGAAGGCTCCCTATTGTTCCCCCAGTGGTAATAAAACTCTCTACAGACCCCTCAGTAGTAATAATGCCCCCCATAGTGCTCTTAGTAGAAATAAGGCAGATATATAAGTCCCTCCTATAGAGCCCCCAATAGTAATAAGAACGCCTAATGTCCCCTGGATTTATAATATCCCCTACAGTGCCCCCAGTATTTATATCGCTCCCCCTACTGTTATAATGCTCACCCTGAAGTGCCCGCTGTAGTTATTCCTCCCTTTAGTGTCCTCAGAAATTATTAATTATTCCTCAGCCCCTCCACTATACAGTCCCATGTAAATAAAGCTATTTCCCTCCCTCCGCAGTAGAGTCCTGTGTAAATAACATCACACCATCTCTCCAGCCCCCTCCAATATACAGTCCCATGTAAATAACATCCCTCTCTATCTACAGCCCCCTCCAAATACAGTCCCATGTAAATAACATTATTCCCACCCATAGCCGTCATCAACATACAGTCCTATGTAAATAATATCACTCCCTTCGACAGCTGCCTTCAACATACAGTCTCATGTAAATAACATCACTTTCTTCCCACAGCCACCTCCAACATGCAGTCCCATGTAAATAACATCATTCCACCCACAGTCCCATGTAAATAACATAAACCTGCCCTCAGCAACCTCCAACATGCAGTCCCATGTAAATAACATCACTCCACACCACAGTCCCATGTAAATAACAGAACCCTGCCCAAGTCACCTTCAACACACAGTCCCATGATAACATCCCTCCCTTCTGCCCTAACATACAGTCCCAGTTAAATAACCACAACTCCCAGCATCCCTCTGCTTCTCCCTTCACTTACCTCTTCTGATGTAGCAGAGCTCACTGCAGCTTCTTCCCCACAATTCTCCTCTTCAGTTTAGAAGACAGTGCAGGATTGGACGGCACTGATCACATGACCTGTGATGTCATCACAGGGCCTACATATCTTGCATTGCATTAGATTCAATTGTACTGTCGTCTTGAGGACGGGAATACAGTTGTATCTGTCTAACAGGCAAGACATTCGGGGCCTGGGAGAAAACATCAGGGGCCCAGGCCCCGAATGTTTTAGCCTAGCAACGCCCCTGGTTATCGCTTTTTAAAACCATGACAGAAAATTCCATGTTAGAAAATGCAGATGCCGCTCCTCCCCTTCTGAGCCCTGGCGTATGCCCAAATAACAGTTTACGACCACAATTGGGATGTTACTGTATTCAGGAGAAAAGGGGGAGCAGTAAATTGTGGGGGATATTCTCCTGTTATCTTTTGTGAAAAAGAAAGTTTGGACCTAACGCACCATTTTCTTGTTAAAAAAAAAAATGTAAGGTTTATAAATTGTATGAAACCCCTGTAGGGTCAAGTATTTGTTTCACCCCTTAAAAATTCCCTGGGTGGTGTAGTTTATAAAATGTCACTTTTTTGGGGTTTTCACTGTGGGGGTACCTCAGGGTCTCTTCAAATGCAACATGGCGCCCAAAAACCATTCCAACAAAATCTGCCCTCCAAAAACCATATGGCGCTTCTTGACTTCTGTACCCTTCCGTGTCCCCATACAGCTGTATACTACCACATGTGGGGTAATAAATATTGAGTTTTGTTTTTTTGTTAAGGCTACTTTCACACTTACGTTGTGGTTTTCTGGTATTGAGATCCGGCAGAGGATCTCAATACCGGAAAAAAACTGATCAGTTTTGTCCCCATGCATTCTGAATGGAAAGAGATCCGTTCAGGATGCATCAGGATGTCTTCAGTTAAGGCAGCTTTCAGTTTTGTGAGTGGACACAAAACCGCAGCAAGCTGTAGTTTTGTGTCTGGTCATAAAAATTGAAAGAAACTGATCAGGTACTAAAACCAATGTAAGGCTACTTTCACACTAGCGTTTTAAAATTCCGGTATTGAGTTCCGTCATAGGGGCTCAATACCGGAATAAAACGCTTCAGTTTTGTCCCCATTCATTGTCAATGGGGACAAAACTGAACTGAAGACAACGGAATGCTCCTGAAAGCATTCCGTTCCGTCTTCAGACCGGAGAACAAACCGCAGCATGCTGCGGTTTGCTCTCCGGTCCAGGCATCCGCACCTAGACGGATCCGGAATGACCCCCAATGCAAGTCAATGGGGGTGGATCCGTCTGGTGTGACCATAATGGTAACCGGATCCGCCCTCCATTGACTTTCAATGGAGTTCATTACGGATCCGGCTACACATAGACACATACAGACACAGACATACACATACACATCAACACACACAGACATATAGACAAACAAACACACATACATACTTACATGCTCCCGGCAGGTCTTCGGAGCGTCGGAGGGACAGGACGGCGCGCACAGATGACGATTCCACCAGGCGCCCAGCAGAGGGCGCTGTGGGGAATCGTCACCTGTGCGAGCCGTCCTGTCCCTCCGACGCTCCGAAGACCTGCCGGGAGCATGTAAGTATGTATGTGTTTGTTTGTTTGTCTATATGTGTGTGTATGTTTATGTTTATGTGTATGTATGTACTGTGTGACATGTGTGGGGCCGGAGCGCGGTTCCGGCTCCACACATGTCACTGCGGCAGGCCTGATCCGGCAGCACCCTTCACCTGCCAGATCAGGCCTGCCGCCAGTGTGAAAGTAGCTTAAGTCAATGGTGACGGATCAGTTTTTTTAGGAGACTAAAGCTACTTTCACACTAGCGTTTTTAAATTCCGGTATTGAGTTCCGTCATAGGGGCTCAGTACCGGAAAAAACGCTTCAGTTTTGTCCCCATTCATTGTCAATGGGGACAAAACTGAACTGAAGACAACGGAATGCTCCTGAAAGAATTCCGTTCCGTCTTCAGACCGGAGAACAAATGGCAGCATGCTGCCGTTTTCTCTCCGGTCCAGGCATCCGCACCAAGACGGATCCGGAATGACCCCCAATGCAAGTCAATGGGGACGGATCCGTTTGGTGTGACCACAATGGTAAACGGATCCACCCTCCATTGACTTTCAATGGAGTTCAGGACGGATCCGTCACCACATACAGACAGACATACAGACAGACAGACATACATACTTACATACTCCAGGCAGGCAGGCCGCACGTCTTCATGCCCAGGAGGCGCGCCGCTATGACGATTCCCTACAGCGCCCAGCAGAGGTGGATCATAGCTGCGCGCCTCCTGGACGTGAAGACGTGCGGCCTGCCTGCCTGGAGTATGTAAGTATGTATGTGTTTGTGTGTATGTATGTATGTATGTCTGTATATGGTACTGTGTGACATGTGCAGTGCCGGGAGAAGAAGACTGAGGAGCGCTGGACCCTGAGCGGAGCTGCGGCGCAGGACAGGTAAGGGATTTTTTATTCTATTCTTATGGCGGCCTAGTGGGCTGTTCTGAGGGCTGAAGGGGGCACTACTGTGGGCTAATCTGAGGGTTCAAGGGGGCACTACTGTGGGCTGTTCTGAGGTCTGAAGGGGCACTACTGTGGGCTAATCTGAGGTCTCAAGGGGGCACTACTGTGGGCTAATCTGAGGTCTCAAGGGAGCACTACTGTGGGCTTATCTGAGGTCTGAAGGAGGCACTAATGTGGGCTGATCTGAGTTTTGAAGGGGGAACTACTGTGGGCTGATCTGAGGTCTGATGGGGGCACTGTGGGCTGATCTGAGGTCTGAGGGGGGCACACTGGGCTGATGTGGGGTCTGATGGGGCATAATGGGCTGATCTGAGGTCTGATGGGCACAATGGGCTGACCTGAGGTCTGATGAGGGCACAGTGAGCTGATCTGAGGTCTGATGGGGGTATAGTGGGCTGATGTGAGGTCTGGTGGGGGCACAGTGGGCTGATGTGAGGTCTGATGGGGGCACAGTAGGCTTTTTAATTTATTTTTTTTTATATTTTTAATAACATAAGAAAATCAAGATTTAATTTTTTTTTTTGGGCCATATCGCCCAGCTCTAGTTTTGATATCACACTACTGCATCCTAACGGAACAGATGCATCCTGATGTGCAAAATGAAAACGGATCAGTTTTATTTAGGTATAGAGATCCTCTGCCGGATCTCAGTACCTGAATTAACAATGCAAGTGTGAAAGTAGCCTAACCCTTGATATGTTACAGGAAAAAAATGATTAAAATGGAAAATCTGCAAAAAAAGTGAAATTTTGAAATTTCACATCTATTTTGCTTTAATTCCTGTGGAATAATTAAAGGGTTAACAACATTTTCTAAAACCAGTTTTGAATAGTTTGAGGGGTGTAGTTTCTAAAATGGGGTCATTTATGGGTGGTTTCTATTATGTAAGCCCGCAAACTGACTTCAGAACTCAACTGGTCCTTAAAAAAGTTGATTTTGCAAATTTTCAAAAATTGCTTCTAAAATTCTAAACCTTCTAATGTCCTAAAAAAATAAAATGATGCTACCAAAATGATGCCAACATAAAGTAGACATATGGGGAATGTCAATTAATAAGTATTTTATGGGGTATCACTTAAAAGCAGAGAGATTAAAATTTTGGATTTTTTTTATAAATAAAAGTAAAACATATCGACTCAAATTTACCATTAACATGAAGCACGAGAAAACAATCTCTGAATGGCTTGGAAAAGTAAAAGCGTTCCAAAGTTATTACCACATAAAGTGACACATGTCAGATTTGCAAAATTAGGCCTTGTCAGGAAGGGGGTAAGTGGCCCGGATGGGAAGTGGTTAAGTAATTTGGTCATAAATCAATGTGATGTGATGTTTGCAGATGGGCGTTCCAGACCATTAACTGATTTCCCTACATTAAAATTAATTTTTTTTCATGCATTCATATTATTCTTCTATTACACAGAAAAACATTATGCAAACTATCAAATCCACTAGCTAAGCATGCAATACATAATTTGCCTGTGTCTTTTTTTTTGTAAGTACTTCTGGTTGCTCCTAACATTGAATCGACCGCCTAGCAGTGAGTCCCTTTACTTCACCGGCACCGAAGGGCAGGCTTTGCACTGCCCTAGCCTTTAAAAAGCCCACCCATCAGAGCACGTGATGTCACCAGGAACACTGCTAGGCAAAAGCCTCCGCCTAGCAGTGTAATAATATAAACAAAAAAGCTCTGATGCTTATGTCATGGGGGCTGGAGGGGTGAAAATGGGCATATATCCGGATTCAGCTCTGAACCCGGACAATACCTTTAAATCACCACACTGGGCCTCAAATGTGCATGGTGCTCATTTACTCCTGAGCCCTGTAGTATATCCAGGCAAAAGATTAGGGCAACATGTAGACTGTTTATGCAGCAAGCCCATGAGGAGCCACAGCAGAGGATGGGAGGGTAGTGGCTCCTGTTATAACACCGTCTATCATAATGGCTCCCTCCATCGCTCCCTTGGGCCAGGGATAGCTGGGGTGCAGGGGTGTACTTGAAATGGGGAGGATCAAGCAACTGCCATGGGGCCTCTGGGGAGTGGGGGCCTGACAAGAAACTTGTTCTTCTCTTCCCTGGGTAAAAACACTGAATTTTCATGCAGCTCAAGAGATTATCACAGCTTCCTTTGTAGTTGTATTAAATGGAGTCTGTCACCTCATTTTCACCAATATAACTAACAACACCGTCCCATAGAAGATTGCAAACTCTTTCCAGGCATACCTTTGTGCACTTTGTGCCTGTATTCTTGCCTTGCCAAGAATCTCTAATTTACCAAACAAGCAAAGCATTAGCTCCAGAATACTTCATATCTCTATGGCATTTTTTGCTTTATCTGGTTAGCAGTGTGCGGTTGCATTGTATGTATTTTCCTTTTCATTGTAATCAGCCATAGCAACGTGCACCTGCGCATTGGGATGTGCTGACTGAAAACCCCTCTTTTTTTCTTTGTAAGTTTCTATTGGAGGTGTGGCTACTCCATTTGGTCATGCACTCCTGACTAGCCCCGCCTGCTCCATAGGCTGATTTTAACTAGTGTAACTATAAAGCCGAGTGGACTCGGCATGCATGCTTGGTACCTGCTTCCCTGTATTAGTGGAGGCCTTTGAAGCACTACAAATGGCAAAAGGCAGAAGGGACCCAGCATGCATGTGGAACCAAACACCCCCTGATTGTATGGAAGCCAAGGTTGGCACATAACAGGTAGGAAATAGTGTTAGGTTCCCGTTCTACAGAGATCACCTGGACAATTTGGTGAACGGGCCCAGATAATTTTGTACAAAATATATTTGCCAAGAATCTCTAATTTACCAAACAAGCATAGTATTAGCTCCAGAATACTTCATATCTCTATGGCATTTTGTGCTTTATCTGGTTAGCATTGTGTGGTTGCATTGTATGTATTTTCCTTTTCATTGTAATCAGCCATAGCAACGTGCACCTGCGCATTGGGATATGCTTGGAATGTGTCTGCAATCTTCTGTGGTACAGTGCTCTTAGATATTGGTGAAAAAGAAGTGACAGACTCCCTTTAATTATTAATATAAAGTTCACTGAGCTCCCCCAGCTTTGTACTAGAAGAGAAGCGGGAGATTTATCAATGTATTGTTGCCAGTTTTGTGACTAATACATTGAGAAATATGGTGTTCAGAATTAGAGATGAGCGAATCTATTCGCCGCTTCATAGATTTGTATAGAATCTTACAAATTTTCTCCTCCAAAGCGAATCCGGATTTTTTCGGATTCGCTTCGTATTATTTGTAAATTTTCGCAAAATTTTGAACGCTAACGATACGTACAAAATGTACGCATTCTTTGTGAGGCAGGAAAATGACGACACGCTCACACAAGAGCGGGAAAGTGAAGATACGCCCCCCTCAGAACTGGAAAAAACAGCCCTGGGTACTCCAGTACTCCTCCCTCAGTACTCCACCCTCCTCTGAACCAGTTTAGACCAGCGCTGAACATCAATCAAGTAGCAAGTATGGCTAAACAGCTGCGTCCTACTCCCAAGTGGAATGAGATGGTCTTTGGGGACGAGTTCCCTGAACCACCCCCCGCTCCAGACATCAGGATGTCACAACTCTGCCAGAGAAACCCAGCTTCAGTGCCCTTGTCTTCCTTACCGCCTGCTGAGGTTGCTGAGAATTGTGAGGCGGTTCGTCGTGAGGCAGCTGGTGCGGCAGAGGTGGCTGGAGCATCCACTTTGCCGCCCAGGAGGAGATCCACAATGAAACCTTCCATAAGGCAGAACCCGATTGTGCCAGCATAGGTGACAGCCAACACGCAGACCCTCTGGGACTATAAAAATGCCGTGGAGGACTGGGTCATCCAGGTACTGGACCACCATAGGCCGGGAGATCCTACATTGGAACGCCGAAAGGGAACGGACCTGTGGTTTTCGGTGGAACGAGGGTCTGGCTTCCTGGCAGACGACAAGGACGGAAAGGAGTATTTTGTGGGCCGCAGGTCAGTGAAACGGCTGTACCTGCCACAACTTCATCACAGCCTATACGTGGGGGATCAGGTGGAGTACACCCCCATACCGGGGTTACCCTCCTTTCTAAGCCCTTGGTCCCAACATCACCACCTGAAGTTTGGCCAGAGGAACCACCAGGTGAAGTACTGGTGCGCTGCCTTCAGGAGTCCCCAGATAGCGTCCTCCGGTTCAGGGAAAAGCCACAGCCGGTGCCTCTGATACCTGGACTGTCACCACCACCACCATCACAGTCCTTTCACCTGGGTCAGCTGACAACGTCATCATTTACGTTCCAGTCCACGGTGATCCACCAATACCAGCTGCCGTGGAAGATGAAGTCAGCAGCAGCCAGGGGAGCTGGGGCTTCTTCCCTGGATGCAACCTTTCCAGAACCGCTGCAGCCGGAAGTCCTTACCCCTGCTGTCCCGGCAGGAGGATCCGGAAAAGCGCAAGCGGCTGCAGCGCTCGCCAGAGTGACCACCACCTGGACCCGGTCAAGTCTGACTTCCAGCAGAAGAGGGCAGTGGAGTTCCACCACGGCAGCGAGCGTGGCCTACAGGAGGCAGGAGCGTCCTCTCATCTCTTTCAGCAGCAGCTCAAGCGAGGAGGACTTCAGGTCCCTCATCTGAGGAACCCAACTACTGGCTGTCTCAAGGACACTTCAAGAATGGGAGCCACACCATGGACTGCACCTGACGGGTGAGCTGCTAGTTGGCACTTTTTGTGTTTGTTTATTTTGTATTGCTCCCATTTGACTCTCACCCAGATGGACATGGCTGTCAGGACTCCCGCCATTATGCAAAAAATTCCCAGTTGCACCGAAGTGCGCCTATTCCCCCCCCTTCTCAGGTTATTTGGGAGCCCCCTTTGCAAAAAGGGTTCATAATTTGCTGCTATTCTCTATTATCGCGTACCGGAGCCCGAGCACCGCATCAAGGTATCTCAGAGTGGCACGTGACCTAACACTAACCTACCTTGCCATATGGGCAATTGCGGAAGGAGCATACAGGCCGACACACAGCGACCAACTCCTAGTTACCTCCAGCGTGAGATCACACATATAATGGGAGGAGGGAGGCGGCAGCTGTGAGTCCCACCTACCAATGACTCATGTGACTCAGGCTGCACAGGTGCACCAGGATGTTACCATAAGATGTAAGTAATGGTACATTCAAACCTGGAGTTGCCACATGACTTGCCAAGTGACTGACACACTTACACTGGGTAACTAGTTGCAGTTGGCCCATGCTTAGTTTTGGTTTGAGGCCCATCTGTGTACACCCCTGCTGGGGTGCCCGTGATGTTAGGTGCTTGTATGTACAGTATAATGGCCAGCATATGGTGCAGGAGTCAGCAAACCAGGCCAGTTTTTGGTTACTGTTGACCAATGTTATGGTAAGATGACTGTCTTGAAAGTCTGTGTCTTTTTTTTTCTTTCATAAGCCCCCTTGTTTGCCAAGTCTTTTGTGCTGTCCACACAGAGGCTTTGTCTATAAAATGGCTTGGGATCAGGCAAATCGCTTCCATGTGATGTCTCCTTTATTCAAATACACTGCACCTACCATCTGCATTTGCACTGTGCATGTGCAATGTGTTTGAATAGAGTAGACTGAATGATGTGTCTGGTCACATAAATACCCAATAATATGGACAGAACCTCTGTGGACAGCCAGAACCATTGGCCTAAGAAGGAGGCAGAATGTCAGCAAAAGCTATATGAGTAAGTGCCATATAGTCATCTTACATACACATGCCATACACATTAGTCACAAGTAGCCAGAAAGTTGCTAACCTTTTTAAGTGCAAAATGAGAGTTTTAGTACATCCAATAACAATAACACAAAGTCTGTCTGTACAGTGTGCAAATCATTTCCCCAGATAGTAAGGTATGTATGCTGGCAAAGTGGCAAAAAATAGCATACTTGTTATGCTATCCTGCTAAAGTCTCTCTCACTACAATCTCTGGCTGGAAACTATAATCTGACAATTATGGCTGCAGTGTCCACTGTGAGATACAGATCTTTAGAGGCACATCTGGCCAGGACATGGTTAAGTGTGATGAGTGTCTTAAAGGGGTTGTCCACTTTTTTAATGTTGATGACCTATCCTCAGGATAGGTAACCATTATCAGATTGGTGGTGGAGCACATAGACTTGCTTTCTTCCTCCTCACACACTCACTCTAAAACATCTAGAACTCAAGGTAGAGCCAGTTACCACCTAGCAACCTTCTGCAAAGGGCTGTGTCGGAATTAGTTAAGTCACTACCAGGCAGAACTATTCTAGGAGTAATACATGGCATTACATAACATGACATAGATTTAATTACAAGCCTTTTGCAGTTATCGCTTGCTCTGGGATACTGCGTTTATAAAGCCAGAAAGCAAAGCATAATAATAAGAGGGCTTGCATTTCACACTGCATTTTGAGCTTCAAACCACAGAAACTGTAAGCGAAGTTTGCAGGTGCAGCGAGGTTAGCTGCATGGAGCACAATTACATAGAAGTGCCGAAATTACAGATAAGTACATAGTTTAACACTAGGCCATAGCCCATAGTTCAACACAAGGACATAGAAACCAAGGTTTGATATATTTTCCTTGTACATTGTTTGCTAGATTCTAGCAAGTTCACCAATTACAGCAGTCAGAGGTTTAAATTTAAGTTCTTATTTACTGTTTTCTTTCTTTACTGTTCATCCCCATTTAAACATGTGGCCCATGGACAACGCTACTCAGTGTGTGTCCTGTGCAATGTATGTATGCCTTAAAGAACCATTTGAGGGAGAATACATTTGCACTAAATAAAAGCATGATGCATATTTAGAAGCCCAGATTATGGATCTAAATGCGCAGCTTCCAATACGCCAAGCGTTGCAAACCTGGAGAGAGGCTTAGACCTCACTGTGCAGGCACTGGCTGGTCTCGGTGAAATGGAGGTGGGTGGAAGAGGGCACGATCAGGACTATGGGATCAGTAGTTGGGTTAATGTTACGAGAAGGGGTAGAGGGTAAAGTGCCAACACTGCAACCAGGAGACTGCTGTAGGAAGGATGGGAAGAGGAGTGCAGCAGAGGTCAAGCAGGTGCTGGTGGGCTCTATTATTAGGTGGACAGACAGGGACATCTGTCGCCAAGACCATGAATGTCGAACATTGTGTTGTCTTCGGGGTGCTCAGCATATTGCGAATCAGATCAGACAGATTGCTAAGTGGGGCTGGGGAAGACCCAGTGGTCATGGTACACATTGGTACCAATGACAAGGGGAGATGGAAGGTCCTTAAAAATGATTTTAAAGAACAAGGAGGGAAGCTCAAGTCCAGTACCTCCAAGGCAGCGTTTTCATGAATACTACCAGTACCACAAGTGTTACTAGAGAGACAGCAGGAGCTTAGGGAGTTAAATAAGTGGCTCAGAAGCTGGCTACAGGCTCTACAGTAGAGACAGGCTGCACCTTAATTGGGGAGAGTGCAGCTGTGCTGGGGGAAAAATGGTTAGATGGCAGGAGGAGCTTTTCAACTAGGACCTGGGGGAGATGGAGGAGGTCATGCCAATAAGACTTTAGAAAGAGTAGATAGAAAGTGGAATATAGGAGGGGACAGTGAGGATTTAGTGGGGGCTGGGGAAAGTAGGGAGATGACTGGGCATAACTGTACACTGGGAAATTAAATAACTTAAAATGTATGTTCACATATGCCAGAAGTCTAGCAAGCAAAATGCACTGAAGTCTATGGTACTAAACAGGGATGTCAAACTCGTGGCCCTCCAACTTCATCTCCCAGCATGCCCTGATAGCTGTAGGCTGTATAAGAATTATGAAAGTTTTAGTTTTGCAACAGCTGGGGGCCATGAGTTTTACATATGTGTACTGGAAGAACACATAGATGTAGTTGGTGAGGCTGAGACATTGCTGGACTCTTCTCATGACTGGGCTGTTAATATTCAGGATTTTACACTATTTAGGAAGCATGTGCCTTTATGTGAGGAGTGATATGAAGGCGAGTGTGAGGCAATTGTGGGTGAAGATGGTGAGGATGTTGAAACCATATAGGTGGAATTATAAATGAAAATAAACACTGAAAAAAATATTTGATGTAATTTGTAGACCCCCTAAGATCACAGAGGAGATACAAGTTCAGCTGTATAACCAAATAGAGTGGGCTGCATGGGCTGGGAAGTGGTCATACCACTTTATGGACCAGTTTGTAGAAGCCCCCACTAAGGGCGATGCACTGTTGGATCTCGTAATTTCTAATGATGTATAGCTTGTTGGAAATGCTGCTGATGTATAGGTAATAGTGATCACAATATAATTATATTCCCCTGATCTATAAAAAACAAACTCTGGCTGGGAGAGGAAAAACACACAATTTTGAATAGGTCAATATCCTTGGGTTGAGGGCAGTATTTTAGGGCATAAACTGGGAGTAGCTATTGTCACATGATAATATAGAGGATTAATTGGAGAGCTTTAAATCCACATTGGGTAATTACACTGCAAAATATATTCCTGTAAGTATCAAGTTTAGACGACTAAAATAAAACTCCACATGGCTTACAGCTATAGTAAAAAGGGCAATAAATAACAAAATAGGGCATTTAAAAACACAAATCTGAGGGGTCAGCTGTAGCCTTTGAAATTTACAAAGGTCTTAATAAAATCTGTAAAAATACAAAATGAGCTCCACATCTCAAAACAATCTTTAAATATATAAATGCTAAAAAAAATAAGGTCAGAGCAGGTAGGTCCCCTAAAAAATGGTAAAGGGGGGATGGTCACTGAAGATAAAGAAAAGGCAGAGTTACTAAATTGTTTTTTTTATCTCTGTATATACAAAAGAAGAGAAAGGAGCTGATATTTGTGGTGCAAGGGCTGTTAGTAAATCCAGTTATATACTGGATATAATTGGCTAACTGTAGGTATGGTCCAAGCTAAAGATAAATGCTCCAGGTCCAGATGTATTACACCCAAGAGTTCTTAAAGAACTCAATTCAGTTATAACTATGCCCCTATATAGTATAGTACTGTACAGTCTATGGAAGAGGTCCAAAACTACAAGTTGACCTAGACACTGAGTATTTGGGCATCAACTTGGCAAATGAGTGAATACATGTGAATAAATGTAAAGTTAAGGATCTGGGTAGTGATAATCTGCATTCATCATATGTCCTAGGGGAAGTAACACTGGGAGAGTCACTTATAGAGAAGGATTTGAGTGTATTTGTATATCATAGATTAAATAACAGCATTCAATGTCAATCAGCTGCTTCTTAGGTTAGCAGGATATTGTCATGTATCAAATGAGGCATGGACTCGTGGGACAGGATGTAATATTACCACCTTACAAATTTGGTGTGGCCTCATCTGGAATATGCAGTTCTAGGCACCAGTCCATAGAAAGGATGCTCTGGAGCTGGAAAAAGTACAAAGAAAGCAATTAAACTGATAAGGGGCATGAAGGGTCTTAAGAGGAAAGATGAAAATAATTAAATTTATTTTGTCTTGAAAAGAGATGTCTAAGGGGGGACATGATTTACCTATACAAATATATAAATGGTCTGTAAAAAATATGTTGAAAAGATGTTTCTTGTAAAATCCCCTCAAAAGACAAGGGGGCACTGCCTCCATCTAGAGAAGAAAAAGTTCAGTCTCGAAAAAGACGTCAAGGCTTATTTACTGTAAAAACTGTGAAACTGTGGAAGAGAATACCTCAGGACGTGGTCACAGCAGGAACAGTGGGCAGTTTAGAAAGAGCTTAGATGAATTCTGAAACATTAATGCTTATGAAAATGTGTAGAAATCTGGGTCTCGCTTCCACTTTTTCTAAAAGTCACATTCCTACCTATCACTTGGTTGAACTTGATGCACTTATGTCTTTTTTTCAACCGTATAAACTATGTAACATATTGGACAATGAAATAGTATATCTGTGTAAAAACTGCAATTTTCCAACCTGTGGGGTCAAAATGCTCACTATGCTAGTTTCTGAAATGAGGTCAATTCTTGGGGATTTATTTTTTTATTTAACATCGGAGCCTCTGCAGTTGCCGACTAGTCCTGTATTAATCACCAAACTAGGCCTGGATGTATTTCTGGAGGGTATTACAGGTTATAGTTACTAGAGAGGGGTCGTTGATCAAGGGAGTTATTCTGATTGCCTGATTGGAGTCGGGAAGGAATTTTTCCCCCTAAAGTGAGGAAAATTGGCTTCTACCTCACAGGGGGTTTTTTGCCTTCCTCTGGATCAACTTGTAGGAAAACAGGCTGAACTGGATGGACAGATGTCTTTTTTCGGCCTTACAAACTATGTTACTATGTTACTATGTTACATGTACATGGCGCTCAAAAGCCTTTCATGCAAAATCTGGTATCCAAAAGCCACACAGGACCCTTATTAGCCCTGCAATGTGCCCATACATCAGTTTATGAACACGTATTGGGTATTGCCATATTCAGGAGAAAATGTGAAACCAACTGTGTGTGTTTTTTTTCCTGTTATCCCTTGTAAACATGAAAACTTTGGGCCTAAAGTGACATTTTCTTCTAAGGCTACTTTCACATTAGCGTTTTTAAATTCCGGTATTGAGTTCCGTCATGGAGGCTCAATACCGGAATAAAACGCTTCAGTTTTGTCCCCATTCATTGTCAATGGGGACAAAACTGAGCTCCTAAAAGCATTCCGTTCCGTCTTCAGACCGGAGAGCAAACCGCAGCATGCTGCGGTTTTCTCTCCGGTCTGGGCATCCGCTCCAAGACGGATCCGTCATGACCCCCAATGAAAGTCAATGGGGACGGATCCGGTTGGTGTGACACAATGGTAAACGGATCCGTCCTCCATTGACTTTCAATGGAGTTAATGACGGATCCGATACCTACACATACATACAAACATACATACACATAAACATACACAGACATATACACATACAAACATATATACATACTTACATTCTCCTGGCAGGCCCCAGGTCTTCCCAGCAGAGGACGCTGTGGGAAATCGTCATACCTGCGCGCCCTCCTGTCTGTGGAGAACTTCGGCCTTCCAGGGGAATGTAAGTATGTGTGTGTATGTGTGTCTGTGTATGTTTGTGTGTTTGTCTGTGCTGTGTTTGTGTGTGTGTGTGTGACACTGTGTGACATGTGTGGGGCCGGAACGCGGTTCCGGCCCCACACATGTCCTTGCGGCATTCCGGATCCGGCAGCATCCTTCACCTGCCGGATCCGGGCTGCCGCTAGTGTGAAAGTAGCCTGATAAATGTAATTTCTCATTTTCACGGCCAAGCATCTTTAAATTCTATGAATGGTCTGTTGGGTCAAAGTCACTACAAAGAATTCCTATGGGTGTGTAGTTTCTAAAATGGGGTCACTTTTGGAGGTTATCACTGTAGAGGTACCTCAAGATCTCTTGATCAGTCCAGCAAAATCTGTCCTCCAAAAACCATATGGCACACTTTCCCTTCTGAACTCTGCAGTTATATAGGGTGTTTCCATATTCTGGGGAAAAAGGGTAACTAATTGTGGGGTGATTTTCTCCTGTTACCCCTTGTGAAAAACCCCTTGTAAATAAATGTTTTTCATTTTTCATTTTCACAGCCAAGCATTTCTAAATTCCACAAAATGCCTGTTGTGTCAAAGTGCTCATTACATCCCTCAATAAATTCCTTGGGGGTGTAGTTCCCACAATGGGGTAACTTATTGTGAATTTCCACTGTAGAAGTACCTCAGGATCTCTTCAAATGCGACATAGTGCCCAAAAAACAGTCCAGCAAAATCTGCCCTCTAAAAGCATATGGCGCACCTTCCCTTCTGAGCCCTGCGGTGTGCCTATACAGCAATTTATGACCACATATGGGGTGTTTCTGTAAACTACAAAATCTGGGAAATAAATATTTAGGTTTGTTTTGCTGGTAACCTTTCCTGTGATACAGGAAAAATGGAATAAAATGAAAAATCTGCAAAGGTGATATTTGTAATTTCCCCTCGATATGCTTTCATTCATGTAAAACAGCTAAAGACTTAAGAACATTTCTAAAATAAGTTTTGAATAAATTGAGGGATGTAGTCTTTAAAATGGGGTCTTTTATGGGTGGTTTTTATTATGTAAGCCCCACAAATTGTTCTTTAAAAATAAAGTTGGTTTAGAAATATTCAGCCTTCTCATCTACTAAAAAAATTAAATGATATTAGCATAATAAATAATGCCAACTAGAGAAGTTCGTAATCGGTATGTAACGAACCGGATTCGTTATGAACTTCCAAAAATTTTGTCCACCAGACAAACCCAAAGCTTTTCAGGTTCACGTCAGTTGAATCTGAGCCCAGACTGGCCTAATTTTTATGTTACCCATGAGGGAGCTCGGAAAGACCACATAACGGGGGTACATCTCTTTGTATGGCATAACTGGGTTCGGTTTTCACCCTGGTTTATGTTTTACATTGGTTATATTGTTAATTTAGAGCTCCCCAATAAGTTGGGGGCGTGGCATAACCTTTACCCTCTATTTTGTTTATAATTATAGTAAAGGGGAAAAGCAATATGACTGCCTTTGTGTTTATTTTCATCATTGTCACCCCTTGTTTGTTTTAAATAAAGCTAAAGATATTATTGTCCAGACCATGGAACGCATAGGTCCCAGCGGTGGAACACACCGCAGCGTGCATCATGACGTCAGTGAAAGCCGGCCAAGCACGATGACGTCATGACACGAGAGGCGGTGTCTCTGGCATTTCAAAAGGCGTGCGGACCCACGGACACGCTACCCCACATCTGATACCAGCACCTACATTCCAGAGACCACGCTCCACCAATGCTTCGCTCTGCAGGGGTCAGATATCAACACTTGGATATCCTGTCCGGACTGAACTAATGGTGGCGCAAATATACCCTCTATGGGACCACTATGTTATCATGGCTAATTGTTTATAAGCCTGAATTGTGGCTATTAGGGCTATCTGGCCCTAATCTTAGGGGTTGGTTTATTTTATAAACTTGCCCACATTGTTGATATCCACTGCAGGATGTAATTGTCCATGGTTCTGGACATTTTTTCCATCTAAGTCATTTTTTTTCGCCTTATTACTGGTTTATTTATTTTTATTTTATAATTTTTTTCATATGGGCATATTCCCAAATATTTTGTTCCCTGGAGCTGGAGTCAGGTTGGCACAGTGAAACTCGTTGGGATGTATAGATATTTGGGTCAGTAAATCAGCGGCTATTGTGCTCATGATTGATAGAGATGAGCGAGCACTAAAATACTCGGGTGCTCGTTATTTGAGTCAAACTTTTCCTGATGCTCGGGTGCTCGAATAACGAACCCCATTGAAGTCAATGGGAGACTCGAGCATTTTTTGCAGGGGACCAAGGCTCTGCCTAGGGAAGGCTGGGTGAAAAACTGGAAACATCAGAAAATGATGGAAACACCACGGAAATGGACAGGAAACAGCAGGGGCAGCATGCATGGATGCCTCTGAGGCTGCCTAATCCCACCATTACCCCAAATTCTCCTGCAACAGCCTGGTGGTTACCCTCATGGCAATTTTGCTCACCCAGACTAAGAAAGGCGAGGCACAGGCCCATCACATGTTAGGGAAGCACCCAACTAGGTGCAACAAAGGTCCATTGCCCATGCTGGCACTGCTCTCCTATCCCCAACCACACGATGCAGGCATAAGCCTGACACAGCATGGCGGTGATACCAACAAATGATCAAGTTAGATGCGGTAGCAGGTGAGCCACCCAAAAATTTAGCCTGACGCAGCATGGCGGTGACAACAGAGTGACCGAGTTAGACTGAGATAGCAGGAGGTGAAGCACGGATGGTAATTCGAAGGAGGAGGGGTTGGAGGAAGAGGCATAGTAAGTCTGAGAAACCGTGACCGAGGTAGGCCCCGCAATCCTCCACGTGGGCAGTACATGAGCAGCCCCAGGGTCAGACTTGGTCAGAGTGACCGAGCTACACGACGGTAGCAGGTAGAGCACATAAAAAATTTAGCGTGGCCCTGTATGTGGACGTTGAGGGCCTGGAGGCTGTCTCCTTGAGAAATGCTCAGGGTGGCCGAACGCCGGGCTCGACGTCGGAACCCTTTTCGGGTTATCGATTGTCAAAATGTTGGCTTACATCAAGTTTAGTATCTGTTCTTATTAGTTGCTGTGGCTGTTGGTGGTAAAGTGGTGAGCATAGCTGCTTGACCCGGGTTCGATTCCCGTCTATCGCATTATGTGGCCCTGTGGAAAAATTGATTGGAGAGAGGGCCTGTAGGTGGACCTCCGGAAAAATTGTTTGGAGAGAGGGCCTGTAGGTGGACCTCCGGGAAAAATTGTTTGGAGAGAGGGCCTGTAGGTCGACCTCCGGAAAAATTGTTTGGAGAGAGGGCCTGTAGGTGGACCTCCGGAAAAATTGTTTGGAGAGAGGGCCTGTAGGTGGACCTCTGGAAAAATTGTTTGAAGAGAGGGCCTGTAGGGGGCCCTCCTGAAAAATTGTGGTAAAAAATGGCATTTTTTTGGTCAGCGTTAGGCAAAGACGACATGGAGGAGGAGGAGGAGTAGGAGGAGTAGAGAAGAGGAATTGGATACATAAGTAATGTAAATCTTTAGCTGCTTTCCCCCGGAGGAGATTTGAATTCCGGTGAAATCCAGGCTTTGTTCATTTTAATAAGCGTCAGCTCTGTCAGTTGACAGGCGTGTACGCTTATCGGTGATGACGCCACAATATGCACTGAATACTCGCTCTGACAGCATGCTAGCGGCAGGGCAGGCCAGCACCTCCAAGGCGTACAGCGCCAGTTCAGGCCACGTGTCCAGCTTTGAAACCCAGTAGTTGTATGGAGCAGAGTGATCGCTACGGACGTTGGTATGGTCAGCTAGGTACTCCCTCACCATCTTTCTGTACAGCTCCCCCGTACTCTGCCTGGACTGGGGACAGGTGACAGTGTCTTGCTGGGGTGTCATAAAACTGGCAAAGGCCTTGGAGAGCGTTCCCCTGCCAGTGCTGGACAAGCTGCCTGCTCACCTCCTCTCCCCCACTACTTGGCCCACAGAACCATGCCCTCTGCCGCTAGCGGCGTCAGATGGGAAGGATTGTTTCAGCTTGTGCACCAGGGCCTGTTGATATCTATTCACTCTCATACTCCTTTCCTCTGCAGGGATGAGAGTGGAAAGGTTCTGCTTGTACCGTGGGTCCAGGAGAGTGAACACCCAGTAATCGGTGTTTGAAAAAATGCTTCTAACGCGAGGGTCACGGGATAGGCAGCCTAACATGAAGTCTGCCATGTGCGCCAGAGTCCCAACACGTAAGAATTCCCTCTCCTCACTGGCCTGACTCTCCATTTCCTCCTCCTCCTCCTCCTCCAAGTCCTCCTCTTCAGCCCATACACGCTCAAGAGTTAAGGACTGAGCACTGGTACCCTCTACTGTCTCGCCGACATTCTCCTCCTCTTCCTCCTCATCCTCATCCCCCTCCTCCGATACGCGCTGAGAAACAGACCGGAGGGGGCTCTGGCTATCAAGCGACGTATCTTCCTCCACTGTCTCTTGTGACAAGCGCAAAGCATCCGACTTGATGCTGAGCAGTGAGTTTTTCAACAGGCAAAGCAGTGGGATGGTGAGGCTGATAATGGTGGCATCGCCGCTGACCATCTGTGTTGACTCCTCAAAGTTGCTCAACACCTGGCAGATATCAGACATCCACGTCCACTCCTCATTGTAGACTTGAGGAATCTGAGTGACCTGACTACCAGTTCTGGTGGAAGTTGACATCTGGCAGTCTACAATCGCTCTGCGCTGCTGGTAAACTCTGGATAACATGTTTAATGTCGAATTCCATCTTGTGGGCATGTTGCACAACAGTCGGTGAGCGGGCAGTTGTAGGCGGCGCTGCGCTGCCCTGAGAGTGGCAGCATCTGTGGTCGACTTGCGGAAATGCGCACAGATGCGGCGCACCTTGGTGAGCAAATCAGACAAATTGGGGTATGTCTTGAGGAACCGCTGAACTATGAGATTGAACACGTGGGCCAGACATGGCACATGTGTCAGTCTGCCGAGTTGCAGAGCCGCCACCAGGTTACACCCGTCGTCACACACAACCATGCCTGGCTTGAGGCTCAGCGGTGCCAGCCACACATCGTTCTGCGCCGTGATGCCCTGTAACAGCTCTTGGGCGGTGTGCCGTTTGTCACCTAAGCTCAGCAGTTTCAGCACCACCTGCTGGCGCTTACCCACTGCACTGCTGCTGCGCCTAGAGCTACCAACTGAAGGCGCCGTGCCCACGGATGGTAATTCGGTGGAGGAGGAGGAGGAGGGGGTCGGAGGAGGAGGCATAGTACATCTGAGAGACTGTGACCGAGGTAGGCCCCACAATCCTCGGTGTGGGCAGTACATGAGCGGCCCCAGGGTCAGTCTCGGTACCAGCCTCCACCAAGTTAACCCAATGTGCAGTCAGTGAGATATAGTGTCACACTTGACACGTGTCCGTGGTTAGGTGGACCTTCTCAGAAACAGCGTTGGTCAGGGCACGGATGATGTTCTGTGACATGTGCTGGTGTAGGGATGGGACGGCACATCAGGAAAAATAGTGGCGGCTGGGGACCGAATACCGAGGGGCAGCCACCGCCATGAGATTGCGAAAGGCCTCGGTCTCTACCAGCCTATAGGGCAGCATCTCCAGGCTCAGCAATTTGGAGATGTGGACATTGAGGGCTTGGGCATGTGGGTGGGTGGAACTGTATTTCCTCTTGCGCTCCAGCGTCTGCTGTAAAGACAGCTGAACGCTGCGCTGGGACACATTGGTGGACACTGTGGAGGATCGTGGAGGCGAAGGTGTGGTTTTCCGGCCGGAGGCACTCGTGCCCGGGTCCTGGGCAGGGGGTTGACTAGCAGAGGCAGCGAGTGACACAGGGGAAGGAGCAGTGGTGTGACCCGCAGGAGGTGGTGAACGGCCTTGTTTAGCACTCATATGCCTGCGCATGCTGGTGGTGGTTAGGCTAGTAGTGGTGGCACCCCTGCTGATCCTGGTGTGGCACAGGTTGCACACCACAGTCCGTCGGTCATCCTCACTTTCTTTAAAGAACCTCCAGACTTGCGAACATCTAGGCCTCGCCACGGGAGCTTCACTACGTGAAACAGTTGCTGCTGATGCACCAGCTCTGGCCCTGCTTCTCCCTCTGGCCACACCACTGCCTCTTCCAACCTGTTCTGGTGCAGCACTCGCCTCCGCCTCAGAAGCAATGTCTTCACTCGGCTTATCAACCCAGCTTGGGTCAGTCACCTCGTCATCCTCCGATTCCTCAGTCTGCTCCCCCCTCGGACTTCCTGCCCTGACAACAACTTCACCACTGTCTGACAACCGTGTCTCCTCATCGTCCGACACCTCTTTACAAACTTCTTTCACTAAGTCAACATTGTCATCATCATCATCATCATCACCCACAGACTGCGACAGTTGGAAAACTTGGGCATCGGGAACGAGGTCAGCAGCAACCTGAGAAGTGGTTTGTGACTCTGGGAAGGGTCCAGAAAACAGTTCCTGAGAGTATGCCGGATCGCATTCCAAATTTTTCTGGGAGGGGGCAGACTGGGGGGAAGGAGGTTGAGGTGGAGGAGCCAGAGGAGTGCTCCCTTGGGTAACGTGGGTGGACTGCGTGGAAGACTGACTGGTGGACAAATTACTTGAAGCATTGTCTGCAATCCACGACATCAGCTGTTCGCACTGTTGTGGTTTCAACAGTCCTCTACCACGTGTCCCTGTAAGTTGAGACATGAAGCTAGGGAGTGTAGCTCTGCGGCGTTCCCCTGCTCCGTCATCAGCAGGTACTGTCTCACCCTGCCCAGGACCTCGGGCTCTGCCCTCTGCAGTAATTGAATGCCCACGCCCACGCCCTCGTCCTCGACCCTTAGCCCTGGGGTTCAACATTTTCTGTATATAAGTGTATTATATAAAAAAAAATAAATAAATGGTCCTGCTGTACTGAAACCCACAAACTTGTTCAGTCTGGTTTAATTAAGTGACGTACAGAATGTGTCAACTGGACAGAAAATACGGATTGTAGTGAGTGGACAGCTGAACTGTGACACACAGAATGGTTCCACGCAGCTGTGTGAAGTGGATTTGTATCACTGAGCTAAAACAACAAAGAAACTATTTTTTTATATATATATATATTTTTTTTTAGTTTTTTTTTTTTTTTAACGTGACGTGCAAAAACTATCGTAGACCTAACTCACACCCTGCTGACGGTGGCTATTTTGACTGCGACCCAGACAAATGTCGCACAGAGATTTTTGTGATCAAGCTATATACGTGAGAGCAAAAGACCTTGTTGGATTAAGTGACGTACAGAAAGTGTCTCCTGGACAGAAAATACCGAATGTAGTGAGTGGACAGCTGAATTGTGACACACAGAATGGTTCCACGCAGCTGTGTGAAATGGATTTGTATCACTGAGCTAAAACAACAAAGAAACTATTTGTTTTATATATAGAATTTTTTTTATATTTTTTTTTTTTTTTTTTACCGTGACGTGCAGAAACTATCGTAGACCTAACTCACACCCTGCTGACGGTGGCTATTTTGACTGCGACCCAGACAAATGTCGCACAGAAATTTTTTTGATCAAGCTATATACGTGAGAGCAAAAGACCTTGTTGGATTAAGTGACGTACAGAAAGTGTCACCTGGACAGAAAATACCGATTGTAGTGAGTGGACAGCTGAACTGTGACACACAGAATGGTTCCACGCAGCTGTGTGAAATGGATTCGTATCACTGAGCTAAAACAACAAAAAAACTATTTTTTATATATATATATTTTTTTTTATATATTTTTTTTAGTTTTGTTTTTTTTGGAACGTGACATGCAGAAACTATCGTAGACCTAACTCACACCCTGCTGACGGTGGCTATTTTGACTGCAACCCAGACAAATGTCGCACAGAGATTTTTTTGATCAAGCTATATACGTGAGAGCAAAAGACCTTGTTGGATTAAGTGACGTACAGAAAGTGTCACCTGGACAGAAAATACCGATTGTAGTGAGTGGACAGCTGAACTGTGACACACAGAATGGTTCCACGCAGCTGTGTGAAATGGATTTGTATCACTGAGATATAACAATAAAAAAAAAAGGGTTATATATGGCAATAGCTGCACTACTAGTGCCAGCCAGCCAGCCAAGCCAGGAGACAAAAAAAAAATGTCTTGTAGCCCTTAGAAGGGCTGTTGGGTTCTTTTGAGATCACTCCTGCCTAACAAAGAACTAAATGCAGGCCCTAACACTCTCCCTGAAACGTAGCAGCTCTATCCCTAACGACATCCAGACAGCATCTGAGCCGAGCACCGCGGGCAGTCACTAGTATATTCCAGGGTCACCTGATCAGGCCAGCCAACCCCTGCTATCGACATGTAAGGGCCCCACGTGATGCTGGGTGTACCGCAGAGTCTCCTGGCTTGTGATTGGCTGAGTTTATAGGCGCCAAAAATGCACAATGCGGAAGTTGCCATTTCTTCGAGCATGGCGAGATACTCGTCCGAGCACTTACGAGTACCGTAATACTCGAACGAGCACCAAGCTCGGACGAGTATGCTCGCTCATCTCTAATGATTGATAATTTATTGAGTATTGTTATATAGTAAGGTGTGATTAACCAGATTATTTTATTGACTTGGCATTCACAACTTGTCACTTTTTGATACGGTGGTGATGAGACTTTCTTCTGTGTCAAGGACACACTAGGGTATCTAGGAGGTTCCTGACACGGGATCGCCCCTATCAGGGCAGCTGTTCTGTCTCGTAGGCAGGGACCCAATAGGAAGAGGGAGAGCATTAGGGATATTTTATTTCCTTTTCCACCTTCTCCCAGTCAACTCATCCTACAAGCCTTCAACCTTGATTATAAAAAGTGATGTTTTAATAGTATTGTCCTCCCAGAGCCAGAATGTGGGTAGTAGCAGCACCAGCTATCAGGGCAGTATTAATAGTAGGTTTAATGAAAGGCTTCATTGAGGATAAAGAGGATAAGATTGTGGATTGGATGGCTCGCTCCTCCTCTCAGTCACAGTAGGAAGACATGGAGGTGACTTCTGAGTCAGGCACTGTGCCTTGGAGCCAGGGGTCACAGCATTCCTCCTGCTCCATCTCCTTGCAGCCTCAGAAAAGCCTTTTGGTTGTATCATCCCTGCCTTCACTGTCCCTTCTAGTGGAATGCCTTCTTTTTTTACTAAAAAGAGGCAACAAAACTTCACCACACCCTACGGCAGGCAGTCAAGAGAGTCCCACTGTTGACTACTTGTGTGAGAGCAGTACCTGTTTGGACTGCCCTGAGGAAGAGATTCAGGAGGAGGCTGGGGACCCCATATATAGCGGTGTTGGTCATAGTAATAGTGGCAGTGAGTGGTAGGGACAGTGGCTGTCAGAAAAGTACAGAACAATGAATAGGGAGCGGAGCCAAGGAACCCACCATGATATATCATAGTCTAATAAAAGTGGCAGGGAGGGAGAGGACTCCGATGATGATTATGTGTTGGACAGGACCTGGGAGCCAGATTGGGGTGCTTAAGAGAAGGATGAGAAATATGGGGAGAAGGTTGGTGGCCATGTTGGCAATAAAGAGTGGAGGGAATGTATGGCTAAAACTTCCCAAAGGGCCAGATCAGTTTATATTGTGGTCAACTCGGAAACTGATGATACTGCTAATACTGTGGGCGCAGGTGCCAGACCTACGCCAAGCTCGGCTTCTGCTAGCTCTCTGTGAGCAACTCCCGTAGGTGTTTTTTTTTCTCCGTCGTCATCACGAGTCATGAGTCGTCATCACAAGATGCTTTGGAAAAATACAACTGGCCAATATTCCCAATCAGAACAAGTCTATCCTTCTTCTCCTGGTCCTCTTTGTGGCAGCCATCTACAAGCAATACAGTGTTCTTGTCATCATAATCGGCTTCCTCCGTCTTCTCCTGCTAAGACTACTCCTTCTCCTTGTCCTCTGCTCCATCATGAGACATCCATAATGGAATGTGTGGCCATGAAAAAACTATTCTCAACCAGCAATTAGCTTGTCTACAAGCTTAAACCCACCTTGCCAAGTTACTGGCGATGCAGTCACTGCCGTACCATTTAGTAGTCTGCTCTCATGAACGTGGGCCATTCTTTGCGATTGTCACTGTACACCAAGGCCAGCGAAAATGGCTGCAACACAGTGGGCATGCTGAACCTGGGGGAAATAACACCTGCTCCCCTAGTCGAGCAACAATTTTTAAAATAGTACTCTGGCTAGTTTTTGCAATGTCCAGGATATTGCCCTTGATTTTCAGCCATTCTTACATGTTGAGGAATGCTCTCCTGGACAACAGTCTGCCACTACACTGCTTAATGTGGAATGTTTCAACTCTCTGGAGTTCAACATTGCACATGCTAGAGCATCTGTACAAGCAAAAAGTCATGAACGATTTTATCATGCATCCAACCTCCTATGCAGGGAGCATGCATTCGTGGTCAGGTAGTGGCAGTTCATGCCAGTTGTCTCTCATCCTCCTCATATTTTTATTAGAACAGCCGACGCTCAAGCAGCAGAGGGCAATAGCATCTTGCTGTCCATCTTGTAGTTGTTGGGGACCCAACAAGGAGAAACTCTCGTGAAGGAGGTGGATACGGATCGGATACTGGAGGAGGAGAAGTTGGGGGATGATGATGGTATAAGAATATTAGGTGATTCGTAGCAGCACTTACAGAAAAAATGTAGTACAAGGATATTGAAGGAAACTGCAGCACTCCTAATTCCGGAAAATTTCTGCGTTTTATTCACCAACAATTGTGCAATGTTTCGACCCTACAAGGTCTTTTTCAAGCAATGAGTGAGGTGCGCATACATAGGTGTATATATACCCTCCCCAAAACATCACATGATCACAATAAATATGCTAATAGCAGGCATTCCTCTAAATTAACCATATTGTGTGCAATTATATGCTTTGAACAAAAATAACCGTCAATTGTGCCAACATAAACATAATCTTAATATAATATATTTTATAATCATAGCAGTGCGCTTACTGTGGACACAGAGACAGATGCCAGAGAACGGGACATATAATGGGTGTCCCCTCCGATGTCATGTTACTGAAGTCTTCAATAACATGGCGCCGGAGGGGGCAGGCTATGTATGTGTAAAGCGCCTGCGCTTTACACATACACAGTGCTCCCATGATTTTTCAATAGGGTCGGCTCCGTCCGCACTGGGAATGGAGCATACGACCGTAAGTCATTTGTCTATGTGTCGTTCAGTGACACATAGACACGTGACTATGAAAATGGCAGCCCCCATAAAGTAAAAAAAATGTTAAATACACAAAACACAATACACATATAATAAACTTAATTATACATATAAAAACTATTTTTAATGTTTTATAACATATGTTTTTTTATTTTTTCGCGAAAGTGTCCCTTTAAGGTGAAAAATGACAGGGTCCTGAAGGGGTTAAACACCATCTGCCCTTGATAAGGGAAAATTTTTTGATGTTTTGTAACATAAGAAAGCATAACATATGCCAAGGCGTGGTGTGTTTTTAACCCTTACATGTACGGCGCTGGGGCGATGCGGGCACATGGTGCCCGCTCGCAAGTGCGGCGGGCGTCATGGCCGGCAAGTCTCTGCTGTTTCTAACAGCAGAGACTTGCAGCTACTTACCGCCATCGGCGGCGTCTTCCTGGGTGTCTAGATGCCGTGATCACACGTGATCACGGCATCTAGTTTCGTCTGAACCCGGAAGCGTTCGCTTCCGGGTGGTGTACAGACACCCCGTGTGGCCAATCGGGGTGTCTGTACACCGTATGAAAACTGTAATCCTCGCTGGTGAGGATTACAGTTTTCAAAGTGCAATTCTTATTCTGGCCACTAGATGGCAGGCCAGGATAAGAAATTAGCAATTCATGGATTTCTGAGTCTAGAAAATCCCTGATTGCTCATAAAGAAAAAAAAAAGCCACAATATATAAGCCTATATATGAGCGTTCAAATAGTAAAAAAAAAATTAAAAAAATGTTAAAAAATATATAAAAAAAAGTAATATATAAATAATATATATAAAAAATATAAAAGTTCAAATCACCCCCCTTTCCGTATAATTAAAAAATAAATACCTAAATAACAATAAATATAGACATCATGGGTATCACCGTGACCGAAAACGCCCATACTTTTAAAATATAAAAAAAAAATTCCAATACGGCGAATTGTGTGGCGGAAAAAAGCGTCCAAATGGCGATTTGCCGTTTTTTGTCGCTTTTTTTTTCTAAAAAAAATTAAATAAAAAGTGATCAAAAAGTCATACACACCCCAGAATGATATCAATAAAAACTTCAGATCATCCCGCAAAAAATGAGCCCCCATACAGCTCTGTACACATAAATACCAAAAAGTTATAGGGGTCAAGATTTGACAAGGAAAAAAAAAAAAGGGGCAACTTTCTAATTATTTTATCACTATGAAAACGCAGGAAAAACTATACATATTAGGTATTGCCGGATTTGTACTGACCAGTAGAATGAAAGTAACGGATCAGTTTTAATGCACATCGAACGCTGTAAATAAGAAACCCGTAGAACTGTAGCGGAATAGCGTTTTCTTTGCAATTTCACCCGGTTTGGAATTTTTTTCCTGCTTCCCACTACACCATATGCAATATTAAATGGTGGCGTTAGAAAGTACAACTTGTCCCGCAAAAAACAAGCCCTCATACAGCTATGTGAAAAATAAAAGAGTTATGGCTGTTTGAAGGCAGGGAGCGCAAAACGAAAATGCATGACCGAAAAAACCTCCGGGAGTGAAAGGGTTAAACACGCTGTTGGTTAACGCTGTCAAACATGAGTTTACCCATAGCTATGTATGTCAGTGTTACTCAGACATGATTTATGATTCTTGTCATTGCATTCAAAGGCTTAGGGAAGGCAGAGGTGGGAGAGAAAGCAAAATTTCATTAAAACTTTTTAGTGAACTTTTAGGCAACTTTCACATCTGCTTTCTTAATTCTGGTATTGAGATCCGGCAGATGATCTCAAAGCCGGAATTTAATGGATCTGTGCCATTTAATACATCTGGATGCATCTGTTTTGGCCAGATCCGGTTGTATTAAATCAAAACTAAACAAACCAGATCTGGTATGAAAATAATTTTAAGTCATTGGGTGCCGGATCCGGCACCACTGACTTACATTGATTTTTATGCCGGATCCAGTTCATTCCATTTCACAAACCAGACACAAAACCGCAACCGAGCAGAACGGATGCATACTTATGTATCCTGATCAGTTTTGTCCTCATTGACAATGAATGGGGACAAAACTGAACCGTTTAATTCCAGTTTTGAGATCCTCTGCCGGATAGCAAAAACGGAATTAAAAACGCAGATGTAAAGTAGCCTAATATTTTCCTATATTTAGAAAATAGCAACTTTTTTTCTAATTCAATTTTGAATTTGATATTTATCAAAACTGTTGTGCAGGAAAACTGGCTTAGTGTCCCCTAGCAACCAATGAGATTCCACCATCAGATTTCCATTTGGAAAACGAAAGGTGAAAACTGGTTGCTATGGGCAGCTAAGTCAGTTTTTCCTGTATACCAGTTTTGATAAATCCCCCTTGCATGTGTCAGCCTGTATCCAGATCTCTTGCACATTAGATATTAGGAGGTGGGGAAGGTTGACCCTTAGGCTCCGGTCTCTTAGAGGGATAAAATGAACCAGTTGGGCTATGAATAGGAGAAAGACAGATGCCCTGAGAGCAAATATATAGTTGAGGAGGGGTTGGTGTGGGTTGTGAGTGTACAGGAGAGTGAAAGATTTAAGCACAAACAATAGGAAAGAGAATTAATAATGTCCTGGGAAAAGGACATTTCTCACAGTCCTGAGATGTCCCCTGTCAAAGTGACACTCCCCTGGTTTCGCCCAGACAGGAGTCTCCTTTCAGCTAAACTGCTGTCCAGTAACAATCATATTACCTCATTGGGAAACATTACCTTCACAATACATTATACAAATTATTGTGCTCCAACACCAGTTAAGGTAAGTAATGAAGCACCATACAATTTACAGGTTCCATCTTGATAGCAATCTTTTGAGAGTAATGCGTTTTTCTCTCTTTCCCTTTGTTTCTCCCTTTGTTTCTCTCTTTCCCTTTGTTTCACTGCCTGAAGCAAGATTTTAAACGTACCATTTGGCAAATTGCTACTTTCACACTAGTGTTTACATTTTCTGGTTTTCAGATCCATCAGAGGATCTCAATACCAAGAAAATCGCTTGTGTTTTGTCCCCATTCATTGTCAATGGGGACAAAAAGGAACTGAACAGAACGGAATGCTCCAAAATGCATTCCGTTCCGTTTGGTTGCGTTCCCATAACGGAGAGCAAACCGCAGCAAGCTGTGGGTTTCTTTACATCATGGGATGCGGAGCAAAACGGGGACGGATCAGTTTTCTCAGACACAATAGAAAACGGATCCATTCCCCATTGACTTTCAATAATGTTCATGACGGATCTGTCATTGCTATGTTAAAGTTAATACAACCGGATTTGTTCATAACGGATGCAGATGGCTGTATTATCAGTAACGGAAGCATTTTTGCTGATCCTTGCCTAATCAGGCAAAAACGCAAGTGTGAAAGTAGCCTAAATGGAAGAATTACTTCCCTTATGTGTCTATTAAAGGGAGCCAGCAAAAGGTTTAAGACGTTTTTCTTTCAATAAATGAGGGCCCCCTTATTATTACCATTCACACAACCGTATTTTTCCATTTCATCCACCATGACGGCCACACTGAGATTGACCCTTGACATCTGTAGGGGCAGGAACACAGAGAGAGTTTAAATCACCCTACCCACCCTCTCCCTTCAGTGTTTCCTGTCTCTACTGGGGTCCGGTCAGAGAGAGTCATCTTTTGTATGGGAGGTGAAGTCTTTTATTATTTTTACTATCCGGGATGAATCTATTGGGGCTCCGTGTTTCCCCCCCTTAGGTTACCTTTGAAGACATCCTGGTTCCCTCTGTCCTCCTGCAGCTTTTGCCAAAGCTGGGCGGAGGGAGGATTGTGGTGCTTGCTTGCTCTTGGCACGCCTCCACCAGCCATTACCACCACCCCCCCTTTACTTCCTTCCCCGCAGGGGGAAGAAGTGGGGCAACCTTCTTCACTATTGTGAAACCTCCCGGACCACACGCACACTCTGGCGTGTGCTACGGCCAGGAACAGGAGCAGTCACAAGCTCATCAAGAGAATGCCAAGAGTGTGCAAAGCAGTAATCAAAGCAAAAGGTGGCTACTTTGAAGACCCTAGAATATAAGACATATTTTCAGTTGTTTCACACTTTTTTGTTAAGTATATAATTCCACATGTGTTAATTCATAGTTTCGATGCCTTCAGTGTGAATCTACAATTTTCATAGTCATGAAAATACAGAAAACTCTTTGAATGAGAAGGTGTGTCCAAACTTTTGGTCTGTACTGTATATATATATATATATATATATATATATATATATATATAAAAATTTTTCCTCTACTGGGCTTTCTAATAAAAAAAATGGCTTTTTAGGCATACAGTCAGACAGTTCTGAAATTGACACCACTTACGAGGATGAAATTTATTCAGATTCACACACCCAGCGTTCCTGTGCCTTCCACTACGTGGGATCCGGCAACTTTATTCCCCCCCACCCCCAGGTACCCCAATTTTTACCTTCTCCCCAAAGTAATGTGGAAGTCACAAATTTTACCTCTTATGATTTTTTCCATTTGTGGACGATAAAGTCCTGGAATGAATTGTACAGCAGACTAATCTGTATGCTACACAGTTTGCTGTACAAAAGCCCACATCTATTTACTTGAAAAGGTGGACCCCCACAAATGTCCCTGAAATAAAAAATAAATTTGGGCCTTACCCTTTATATGGGCATATGGGCGTTAGTTTTAAAGGCAGCCTTTTATTCCCTCCAAGTGTGCCAGATATGGGATAAAATTATGTAAGGTCTGCAAGAGCACTGCAAGCTACACCTGCAGTCTGTCTATATATGAGGACAGAGACCGCCGATTTAAACCCCCCAGGCTGCCCCAAAATTATTGGGACATTAAGCAAAATTGTGCCTGACTTATTGGCGCCATTCCTACACAAAGGGTACCACATTTTCACCAATAACTTTCACACCAGTATACCCCTTTTTGAATCCTCCCATGCTGCAAACACAGGGGCTTATGGTACAGTCCATAAAAACAGAGTTGAATATCCGCAACTGCTGGTGTCCAAACGTTTGGAGAAAGGAGCATCCTTCAACCTTTTCAAGTGAAAAGCTGCTTGCAGTACAGTGGAAGGACAATGTCACGAACCAGCAGGTGTGAACCCACTGTGCCTCAAGGCCTACCTCCTCTAAGGGCGTTGTCTAAGTGAACCCCTCGATCTTCACAATACCCCTGATGGTGGGGATAGACTTTCCGAGGGGAACACCAGGTCGTTACCTCCTGAGGAGGATAGGCACACAAGGCAGCTGGTCCAGGCAGACCAGGAGGTACCTGTGAAGGTACCAGAGGTCCAGCAGTGGTCAGAGGGCCGAGTGGTCACCAGGAGCAATAATGCAGGACCGAAGGATAAGGCAGAGGCGAAGTCAGACAGACAAAGGGTCAGGGCAGGCAGCACAAGTACAGGTCAGGAAATCCGGGTCGGCAACAAAAAAGTCCAAGCAAGCAGGCAGGGATGACGCAGGTAGCGGAATCTGGGAACACGAGCACGAGTCAGGAACACAGGAATTCAAGCAGGAATAGTAGTACTAGCAACCAAACAGGACACAAGGACCTTGACACTGAGGCATCTGGGAAGAGGGCTGAGCCATTTATATATGAGCAGGAGGGCTAGGGTTGGTCCACGAGGTAACATGATCCAACCCACATGATCCAACATGCGCCCGCCCAAAGGGAGTGATGCAAAGAATAAGCAGTAAGCATGTTGTAGCCAGGACTGAATGGAAACTCTGGAGCGGATTCCAGAGCAACAGTACTTACACAGACAGAGCCCAGGACTGCAGTGGTGAATGGGAAGCACAGGCAGCAGGTCACCACTGAACACAGCACCCAGGACCGCGGTGGTAAACAGGGGAACAGTGGCGCACAGCAGCCACTGTTACAAACAGGAAGGATGTCTACATGCTGACCACCATGCACACAAACACCACAGTGGCAGTTAGCTACTGCTAACAAACACAAACTGGTCTGTGTGACAGGCTATAATAAATTTATGGGAGGTGTAGACCTCCTGGACCAGGCGCTTCAACCTACCTGGTGAAGTGAAATAGTTTTGTTTTATTTAAAAGGGCCCAAGGAACCCTCAGCTTCCTCGAGTTCCAGGAAAAGGTGGTTGAGAGTCTCCTGTTAGAGTCCCCTTCACCTGGACAAGCCTTCAAATCTGAGGATAATCGCAGGCTTTCAGAACACCACTTCCTTCACCCCGTCCCTGCCACGGCCATCCAGACATATCCTCAGAAACAATGCCGAGTGTGTAGCAAACATGGAAGGAGGAGGAATACTCAATTTTACTGCCCCAGTTGCCCATAACAACCAGGTCGCTGCAAATAACCCGTTTTAAAATGCACAGTATAGTTGCTGGTTATTAATTTTATTTAATACCAAAAAAGGTGGTTGGGGGACTCTTTTAAGGAAGTAGAAGGGTTGTTGATCCAGGGAGTTATTCTGATTGGAGTCGGGATGTCACGCAAGGTCGGCGTCGCGCTCCCTCTGCACGACATCGCCGGACCTCTCCGCCCCCCTAGAGACGAGCAATAGGGAATTGAAGTGCTGGTCTTGTCTGCAGCACTTCATGAGTTAATTTACTGTTTGGGTTTAGCCATGTGGTGCTGATCACACCACATGGCTACTTTACATATTGTTTGGACAGCTTGCTCCGCCTCAGGTCATGTGATGCTGGCCACATCACATGATCCTGGGCGGGCTATTTAAAGTTGGCAACTGCCTCACTCAGAGGCCTGTGATTAGTTACTCCTTTGATCAGTGCTTGTGCGACCTTTTGTTTGGATTGTTACTTGAATTTTGGACTTTGGATTCTGGACTTTGACCTCTCTTTCGCTTCACCCCTGGTATTTACATGACCTCCTGTGTTTGACCCGGCTTGCTGACTATCTACCATTGTGTTTGTTCCATCTGTGTTTTGTCCGTCCCTTTGTTCCCTTTCCCTCCCTGCGCACTTATCCAGTGTAGGGACCGCCTTCGTGGTTGTCCGCGGCTGCCTAGGGCCGATTGAGGCAGGGAAAGAAGGAGGGGTTTCAGTACAGGGCTCACCTACCCTTGTCTCCCTTCGTGACAGAATCACAGGCCCAATCTCATGGAGCAGTTGCGGGCTCTCACGGACCAGGTTCAAGGAATGGCTCAAGCGATCCAGGATCTGGCCGAGAGGCTCCAACATCAGGAGCAGCTTCAATCCGCACCAGTAATGGTTCCCTCCACATCCAACCCCATCGTGGAGCCCCATGTTAAGCTGCCGGATCGATTTTCGGGGAACCGGAAGACCTTCCGTTCCTTTAAGGAAAGCGTAAAATTATATTTCCGCTTACGCCCCCACTCCTCGGGTTCCGAGCAGCAGCGGGTGGGAATAATTATTTCCTTGCTGCAGGGTGATCCGCAGGAGTGGGCCTTTTCGTTACCCCCTGACTCCCCTAGTCTGTTGACTGTGGATGCGTTTTTTCTGGACTTAGGCCTATTATATGAGGAGCCCGACTTGACTGCGGTTGCCGAGTCTCAGTTCAGGGACATTCGGCAGGGTAACCGTCCAGTAGAGGACTATTGCGCGGAGTTTAGGAAGTGGTGTGTCTCTCCTGGATGGAATGACCCAGCCTTAAGAAGTCAATTCCGGGTAGGGCTGTCTGACCAACTGAAAGACCTTCTGGTGTGTTATCCTACTCCTGACTCCTTAGAGGCGACCATGACCTTAGCCATTAAGCTAGACCGACGGGTGAGAGAGAGACTGAGAGAACGTTCAAGCATTCCTCAGGTTGCCGTATTGCCTGAAATTCCTCTTCCAAGTCCATCTCCTACCAGAATTCCGGAGGAGCCCATGCAGTTAGGTGGAACCTTAAGGGACCAGAGACGCCTGAAGGGAGCCTGTTTTTACTGCGGTGAAATGAACCACTGGCTCCAGCAGTGTCCCAAACTTCCACCCTCTAGGAGATCTCCGGCGGGAAGCAAGGTAACTCCAGCGGTGGTAAGGAGGAAAGTTTTGCTACCTATCTCTGTTACCTATGATCAAATTAAGGGGGTTGGTCAAGCATTTGTTGATTCAGGTTCTGCCGTTAATTTTATTAATTTTGATTTTGTACAAACTGTAGGTATTCCGTTAGTTCCTTTAAGGGAGGTAATTCAAATCATTGCTTTAGATTCCACCCCATTGAATAATGGGAGAGTGGAATTTTGTACTCCCGAGGTTTCCCTAACTGTGGGAATTTCCCATACTGAGACTTGTTCCTTCCTTGTATTAAGGGATTTACCTGCTGACCTCGTTTTAGGTCTGCCATGGTTACAGGACCACAACCCTGTGATCAACTGGCCTGCAGGAGAATTAGAGAAATGGGGAGGTGATTGTTCCAAATGTTGCAAATCAGTATTGCAGTTTGGAGGTACCACTGAGTCTCTTATCCTGCCCGGATATATCAGAGATTTTCAGGACATATTCTCCATGTCCGAGACTGAGTTCCTCCCTCCTCACAGGCAATATGATTGTACCATTAATATTATTGAGGGTTCCAAGTATCCTAAGGGCCGTATTTACAATCTCTCCACTCCTGAGCGGCAGTCCATGAGAGATTATCTTAAAGAGAGTCTGGCCAAGGGTCACATCCGGCCTTCAGTTTCCCCCATGGGGGCCGGATTTTTCTTTGTGGGTAAGAAGGATGGAGGATTGAGGCCCTGTATTGATTACAGGGAACTTAACAAGATCACGGTCAAGAACAGGTACCCGCTGCCCCTTATCCCTGACTTACTGAACCAGATTCAAGGCGCCTGCTGGTTCTCTAAACTGGATTTGAAGGGAGCTTATAACCTGATTAGAATCAGGGAGGGGGATGAATGGAAGACGGCCTTCAATACCCCTGAGGGTTACTATGAGTATTTAGTAATGCCCTTTGGGCTAAGCAATGCACCCACTGTGTTCCAGAATTTTGTTAATGACATTTTTAGACCTTTTATTGGGAGGTTCATGATTGTCTACATTGATGACATCCTTATTTTTTCTGCAGATTGGGAATCTCACGTTTCTCATACCAGGTAAGTGTTAGAGGTGTTACGTGAGAATAAACTATTTGTCAAAGGGGAGAAGTGTATCTTCGGCGTTCAGGAGGTGGCCTTTTTAGGATACATTTTGACCCCTTTCTCTTGCAAAATGGACCCAGCTAAGGTGCAGGCCATCCTTGATTGGGTGCGACCTTCCTCCCTTAAGGCGCTCCAACGATTTTTAGGGTTTGCGAACTTCTATCGCAAATTTATTAAAAATTTTTCGTTGGTGGTCAAACCAGTTACAGATCTGACTCGCAAGGGAGCGGATCTAGTTAATTGGCCCCCTGCAGCTATTGAAGCCTTTGAGAAGCTAAAACAGTGTTTTACTAATGCCCCTGTGTTAATCCAGCCTGACCAGAGTGAGCCATTTATAGTTGAGGTGGATGCATCTGAGGATGGGTAGGGGCAGTACTGTCCCAGGGGTCCTCCACCTTAACTAATCTTAAGCCATGTGCCTTTTTCTCCCGCAAGTTCTCGTCTGCTGAGAGGAACTATGATATCGGTAATAGGGAGTTGTTGGCCATTAAGTGGGCATTTGAGGAATGGCGTCACTTCCTGGAGGGGGCATTACATCGCATTATGGTCCTCACGGATCATAAAAATCTTATGTTTCTAGAGTCTGCTAAACGTTTGAATCCCAGACAGGCGAGGTGGGCTTTGTTCTTTACTCGTTTTGATTTTTGTGTTACCTTTAGACCAGGGAGCAAGAACGTTAAGGCTGACGCCTTATCCCGAAGCTTTCAGGCGTATCAGCCTCCTGACGTCCCTCCTGAGCCCATCCTGCCGGCTGACATCATCGTGGCTGCTACCTCGTCTGATCTGGCATCTGAAATCTCAGCAGGACAGCATCTCGCTCCCACTCGTACCCCCAATGACAAATTGTTTGTGCCGGCTCATTTGCGTTTGCGACTGCTGGGTGAGTGCCATAACTCGGTATTATGTGGTCATCCGGGTATTAATGCCACCAAGGAGTTAGTCTCTAGGCAGTATTGGTGGCCATCGATTGCAAGGGATGTTCAGGCTTTTGTAACTGCGTGTAACACTTGTGCCAGGTCCAAGAATCCCAAGACACGGTCTATGGGTGAGCTACGTCCATTACCCATACCTAGCAGACCATGGTCGCATTTGTCCATGGACTTTATCACGGATTTGCCGTGCTCCGAGGGTAAAACCGTGACCTCTGGCTGAGTTTGCAATTAATAATCGTGTTAATTCATCCTCTGGGATGTCACCGTTTTTCTGCAATATGGGTTTTCATCCACGCTTTAGCTCCTTTTCCCCATCTGCGTCGGTTGTCCCAGAGGTCAATGATTTTTCTCAAGAACTGTGCACAGTTTGGGCACAGGTTCAGTCGAACCTGGAAAAGGCCCAAGGAGTTCAAAAAGCTAAGGCTGATAGGAAACGTTCTAAGGGTGTGAATTTTAAGGTTGGGGATAAGGTATGGCTATCGACTAAAAATCTCAACATGAGGGTACCATCCTACAAGTTTGCACCTCGCTTCATTGGTCCTTACAGGATCACCAAGGTGATCAATCCGGTTTCTTTTAGGTTATGTTTACCCGACTCCCTTCGTGTTCATAATATTTTTCATGTGTCTTTGCTCAAACGTTATGTTGCTCCCGTTGGTCCTGAGGAACAGTCTCCGCCTCCGGTCGAGGTAGCAGGACAAATGGAGCATGAGATTGCCAGAATTGTGGATGTGAGAAGGGTCCAGAATTCCTTCCAGTACCTGGTACATTGGAAGGGGTTCGGTCCTGAGGACAGGTCTTGGGTACCGTTGACCAGGATGCATGCAGACTTGCTCATCCGAAAGTTCCATCTGCAGCATCCCGATAAGCCTGCTCCCGCTGGTAAGGGTCCGGTGGCCCCTCGTGAAGGGGGGGTACTGTCACGCGAGGTCGGCGTCGCGCTCCCTCTGCACGACATCGCCGGACCTCTCCGCCCCCTAGAGACGAGCAATAGGGAATTGAAGTGCTGGTCTTGTCTGCCAGCACTTTGAGTTAATTCACTGTTTGGGTTTAGCCATGTGGTGCTGATCACACCACATGGCTACTTTACATATTGTTTGGACAGCTTGCTCCGCCTCAGGTCATGTGATGCTCGCCACATCACATGATCCTGGGCGGGCTATTTAAAGTTGGCAACTGCCTCACTCAGACGCCTGTGATTAGTTACTCCTTTGATCAGTGCTTGTGCAACCTTTTGTTTGGATTGTTACTTGGATTTTGGACTTTGGATTCTGGACTTTGACCTCTCTTTCGCTTCACCCCTGGTATTTACATGACCTCCTGTGTTTGACCCGGCTTGCTGACTATCTACCATTGTGTTTGTTCCGTCTGTGTTTTGTCCGTCCCTTTGTTCCCTTTCCCTCCCTGCGCACTTATCCAGTGTAGGGACCGCCTTCGTGGTTGTCCGCGGCTGCCTAGGGCCGATTGAGGCAAGTAGGCAGGGAAAGAAGGAGGGGTTTCAGTACAGGGCTCACCTACCCTTGTCTCCCTTCGTGACACGGGAAGGAATTTTTTTTCCCCTAAAGTGAGGAAAATTGGCTTGTATAATATGAAGCACTTCAGTCACCTGTAGCCACACCTGGAGCTCTACTTAACCCTTTCAACCCCGGACCTGTTTTCACCTTTCTGCCCAGGCCATTTTTTGCAAATCTGACATGTCACTTTATGTGGTAATAACTTTGGAACGCTTTTACTTATCCAGGCCATTCTGAGATTGTTTTCTCGTCACACATTGTGCTTCACGACAGTAGTAAATTTGGGGCAAAATATTTCATTTTTATTTATAAAAAAAATACCAATTTTACAAAAAATTTGGAAAAATTTGAAAATTTCCAAGTTAAGTTTCAAATTCTCTACTTTCAAAATACATAGTAATACCTCCAAAAATAGTTATTATCTTACATTCCCCATATGTCTACTTTATGTTTGGATCTTGTTGAAAATGACATTTTATGTTTTTTTCGGACGTTAGAAAGCTTCAAAGTTTAGAAGCAAATCCTAAAATTTTTAGAAGATTTCCAAAACCCATTTTTTTAAAGGAGCAGTTCAGTTATGAAGTCACTTTGTGGGGCTTACATAGTGGAAACTCCCCATAAATCACCCCATTTTAGAAAATACACCCTTCAAGCTATTCAAAACTGATTTTACTAACTTTGTTAACCCTTTATGTGTTCCATGAGAATTGACGGAAAATTGGAATGAAATTTCAAAATTTCACTTTTTTAGCAGATTTTAAATTATAATCCAATTTCCATGAAACACATCAAGGTTTAACAAAACAAAACTCAAAATCTATTACCTCGAGCCTCGAGTCTACATAAACACCCCATATATGCACAAAAACTAATGTATGGGCGCACAGCAGGCTTCAGAGTGGAAGGAGCACCATATGGCTTTTGGAGAGCGTAATTAGCTGGAATAATAATTGGGAGCTATGTTGCACGTGAAGACCCCCTGAGCTGGCCCTACAGTGGAAACCCCCCAAAAGTGACCCCATTTTGGAAAGAGCATCCCCGTACGAACATTTTAAGTGGTAGAAAGGGTACTTTTTAGCAAACTGGTGTCTCACAGTAGTCAGAAACACTTGTCAAAGCATTTCCAAGCACACATTTGTGAAAAGAAAAAAATTTAAAATTCACAAGGGGTTAAAGGAGAAAATGTGATCCCCCCCATTTTCTCCCCATTCAGGAAACACCCCATATGTGCTCGCAGCCCGCTGTATGGGCGCACAGCAGACCGCTAGAGGCAAACTGCAAAATATGGATTTTGCAGGCCAGAATTAACAGACATGGTTTTTTACTTGCCATGTCACATTTAAATAATTCCTGAGGTCCCCAGAAATTAAAAACCCCAAGAAGTGACCCCATTTTGGAAATAGCACCCCCGTACGAACATTTTAAGTGGTAGAAAGGCTACTTTTTACCAAACTGGTGTCTCACAGAAGGCAGAAACACTTGTCAAAGCATTTTAAACCACAGATTTGTGAAAATGAAAAATTACTATTAGACCCCAAAGTTTCACTTTCACAAGGGGTTAAAGGAGAAAATGCACCCCAATATGTGTTCCCCATTTTTTTCCATTATAACAACACCCCATTTGTGCTTGTAGCATGCTTTATTGGCGCACAGCAGGCCACCAGAGGCAAACAGCAAAATATGGTTTTTAAAGACCAGAATTAACAGACATGTCACATTTAAATAATTCCTGAGGTCCCCAGAAATAAAAAATCCCAAGAAGTGACCCCATTTTGGAAAGAGCACCCCCGTACGAACATTTTAAGTGGTAGAAAGGGTACTTTTTACCAAACTGGTGTCTCGCAGAAGGCAGAAACACTTGTCAAAGCATTTCAAAGCACACATTTGTGAGAATGAAAAATTACTAGCAGACCCCAATTTTTCAAATCCACAAGGGGTTAAAGGAGAAAATGCAGCCCACTATGCGATCCCCATTTTATCCCCATTCAGGAAACACCCCATATGTGCTCGCAGCCCGCTGTATGGGCGCACAGCAGACCCCTAGAGGCAAACTGCAAAATATGGATTTTGCAGGCCAGAATTGACAGACATGATTTTTACTTGCCATGTCTCATTTAAAAATTTCCTGAGGTCCCCAGAAATTAAAATCCTCAAGAAGTGACCCCATTTTGAAAAGAGCACCCCGTACGAACATTTTAAGTGGTAGAAAGGGTACTTTTTACCAAACTGGTGTCTCACAGAAATGAATATGTAGTGATGGTGAAAAGTGGATATGTAAGATACAGAGACTAAATGTGAGGTATAACGTGAAAAAATTTCAGGGTACATCAGGGATGAAACTAATCCATGGATGAGTGGTAGATTCTGAAACAATCCTTGATGCACAGGCCAGGTTTTTCAGGGCAGGTTTCACAGTGGTATATAGTGTCCTTCCTAATCCCCCTTTTTGAACACACCCTGCATCGTTTTTGGGTCCTTCCCTTCCTCGCTGTCTGGAGAACTTCACCAGGGAAATGTTGTGGTGGTACAACTCGGGCACCGTAACTTCCAGAAGTACTGGGGGCCTCTTCTGCTTGGTTGGGAAAAATAAGGGCCTTGATCACTACTTCTTGAAAGTGAAGGAAAGTTCCCGTGTGTCCTGCAGATTTATAGAGCACATACGCATTGTACATTGCTGTCTGTACAATGTGTACGGCTAGTTTTTTGTACCATACTTTGGTTTTTCGTGTGGCATTGTAGGGCTTCAGAACTTGATCTGAAAGATCAACTCCTCCCATGTGCTTGTTGTAGGCCAGGATGCAGTCCGGTTTGGGGACAGTGGTAGTGGTACCATGTACTGCGGCAGGGGAGCTGGTGTTGGGGTGAATGCTGGTCAGTACAAGGACGTCCCTCTTGTCCTTGTACTAACCACCATCATGTTTTCATGAAGGAGAGCCCTTCTTTCATCCTTCCTCAGTGGTTGCCCTACCAGGGATCTAGGGAGGCCTCTCTGATTTTTGCATACTGTGCCGCAAGACACAGTACGCCTGGCACTTAGGGACATAAAGAGGGGTACGCTGGTATAATAGTTATCCACGTAGAGGTGGTAAACCTTATCCAGCAGTGGGTGCAGCAAGTCCCACACTAGTTTCCCACTAACTCCTAGGCCAGGGGGGCTTTCTGGAGGTTCTATCCGTGAATCTTTGCCTTCATAAACCCGGAACCTATAGGTGTACCCTGACCTACTTTCGCAGAGCTTGTATATTTTTATGCCATACCTTGCCCGCTTGCTAGGCAGGTACTGGCGGAATCTTACCCTCCCCTTGAAATGCAACAGGGACTCCTCTATACATATGTTTTCTTCTGGGGTGTACACTTCAGAAAACTTAGTGCTGAAGTGGTCAAGGAGGGGTCTAATTTTGAAAAGCCGATCAAATGTTGGGTCATTTTGGGAAGGACACTGTGCATTATCATTATAATGCAAAAATTTCAGAATAGAATCAAATCGATTCCGGGCCATGGCGTTAAGGAATACTGGAGTGTGGTACAAGACATCCACACTCGAGTACTGTCTCATTTCTGTTTTCTTTGCAAGCCCCATGTGCAGCAGAAGCCCCCAGAAAATTTTTATTTCTGCTGCTGTTACTGGGGAATTTGGGGCTGATAATTTCAGGGGGTGGGGTCCAGGTGGGCTCACTCTGGGGGGCTGCCTCAGCAGTCATTCTGGGGCGCCTCCTAGAGGGTCCCTCATCAGCGGATGATGATGAGGGGTGGAGGAGTAGAGGAAAGTGGCATCCTCTTCTCCTTCAGTGGCCGACTCAGTATCAGAGGCAAGGATGGCGTATGCCTCTTCTGCCGAGTACACTCGTTGGGATGATTGGGACATTTTTATTTTATTGAGATGTGATGGGTGAAACGTGTAAAACTTTATTTAGTGTGAAGGGTGTGTTTGTAGTGTTTTTACACGTGAAGGTGTTTTTTACAGTATTGACTTTGAATTTAAAACAAAAAAGGGGGAGGGGGAATAAAAAAAAGGTCTTTTAAGTAATAAAAGTCTTCTGTTAAAAAAAAAAAAAAAAGAGCAGACGCGATCAGTAATGGACACTACTGATCGGTGCTCAGTGCTTGCAAAATGCACGTACGCAGATGATGCGTTCGTACAAATTCCTAAACTGACACTAACTAAAATCTAACTACCACTATCTGCAGGTTTTTTTTCACAGATATCTAAAAAAAAAAAAAAAAAAGTGCAGATGCTGCTTATACAGCACGCACGCACACAGATGGTGTGTGCGTGCTGAAACTGTAGTGAAAAAATTTGCTACAGTCCTCTGCAAACTGCACGTACGCAGTTACAGTGCGTTCGTGCAAAAACCTAAACTGACACTAACTGAAATTTATCTATCTAACTACCACTAACTGTGGGGGGGGGTTTCACAAAAGATATGTTAGGGGGTTTTTTCACAAAAGATATTTTTCACAAAAAAAAAAAAAAAATATGCAGGTGCTGCTTATACAGCACGCACGCACACAGATGGTGTGTGCGTGCAGAAACTGTAGTGAAAAAATTCACTACAGTCCTCTGCAAACAGCACGTACGCAGATACAGTGCGTTCGTGCAAAAACCTACACTGACACTAACTGAAATATATATATATATACACGTATATATGATATATCTAACTCTCACTAAGTGGAGTTCTTTTTTCACAAAAAAATGTGCTAGTACAGCACGCACGCACACAGAACGTGTGTGCGTGCAAAAACTGTAGTAAAAAAGTTACTACAGTGTAAAAAAAGCGAACACTAGCTAAAAATAAACATATATATATATATATATATATATATATAAATATGGAGCTCTATATATATTGTGACACATTGAAAGGTCTGTTGCTTGAGGGAAGGTATTTTCCTCCCAGCATGCTGGGTGCTGCTGGGCTGATTGACAGCCAGGTGAGGTCAAGCACTGGACTGGATTGTAGGTGCCGGTCCAGGCTTTGCCGACACCAAACTGCTTTAAAAAGCCAGCCTAACTAAAGACAGGGGGAAGGCTGGTGCCTGGATGAAGGCTGAAGACCTGTCTGGGAGGACAGGGGGGGATTTTGTTTCTGTAAATGGACTCTTTATGCAGAACCTGCAGCATGGTGTGAATGAACACCAGGACTTTCAACTCAGGTGAAGTTGTTTTTGCTGTACTGTTATACCTGCGTGTAAAACACTGCAGTTGGATTAAGAACTGTGTTTGTGCCTCTGTTCTGCGTCCGCTTACCCTGCCTACCAGAGCGAATCCCCACAATATTTATATAAAACCCTAACTGTACTTTCTTCTTTTTTGGACAAAAAAAAAAGAGAGAAAAAAAAAGCACAAAAAATGATCCCCAGGTGCTGATCAGGCAGGTATGCACTGAAAAGCACTGGGTGGTCACAGCTCACACACAGAAAAAGCGGTGTGGAGCTGGAAAATTGTTAAAAACAAAAAAACACACAGACTAAGTGGCGTCCGTAAAAAAAGGACAGGAGGGGGGTGGGGGAAGGGAGGGGGGACAGGGACAGAGGGTGGGTTAGGGATCTGTAACTTCTTCTTTTCTTCTTCTTTACAGCAAAAATGGAGCGCAGTGGTGGTGCGCCACAAGTCCCAGCAAGCCAACAGCACACAGAAAAGGACAGAACCTTCCTGCATGCAGTCTCTAGCTAGAATGGCTGCATGCAGGAAGGTTCTGCCTCTTCCTGTGTAGCTGTAGCGCTGCCATTGGCTGCAGCGTTGCTCCAGCCAATGGCAGCGCTGGCAGGGGACCCAAAACACTGGAGTCCCCTGCCTGACCTCGGGAACGACAGGTGCTGACTAGCTCAGCACCTGTCACCTTGAAATGACTGGCTCCTGCTTCCTCTGCAGCTCCAGTGGCTTCCAGGAGCTGCGATGGGTCGGCCTATGTTATCTGGCCAATCGCAGCCACCGGAGCTGCAGGGGGACAGAAATACCGCCCCTGCCCTTAGCTAACATGGCTGCCTGCAGGGCAGTGCAGCCATGATACCCCGGTTCCCCGGCGATTTCACCCGGGGACCGGGTGTCCACCGTACATGTACGGCGCTGGGCGGTAACTCGCGTCCCGCTGCGCCGTACATGTAGGGGTTAACCCAGCACTGACAGTCTTTCAAGCTTGTAGACTTGTGTGTTCTTTTTACCTCATTGTGCCAATATTGTATGTCCATGAGCAATAGAAGTCATATTCACAAGTCGCTGGTACAAAACCTTTTGTGCCCCAGAAAGCCACCTATGTTATAATCTGCCATTGCTAGGTAGTCTCTATGCCCCAATTTACCACTATTGGACATCCATTCCTATAACTATAGTTTCAGCATTAAAGAGATTATGCCATGATTAATGTAAAAAATGAAATAATATAGTAAATGACAATCTCTTTCTGACAAAGCTAGAACCAACCCTGTACCGCACATGGATCCAGAGCTCCCCTCGTTCCTTGCTCCAGTTGCTCCACTATGTACAGTACATTCTCTTTGGGCTTATTGCTCGTGGGGCATGCCCATGTAACTGTTACAGCTTGTATCTGTTACAGCTTCTAACAGTAGATATGGATGTTGGCAATTGAAGGATAGAGTATGTGCGACCAATACAGGAGGTGGATGTGCACATTGCTATAGAGACTAAACACCAGGGGAATCCATTATAATGAAAATTGTCAATATTTTACAACTGGAGCATTTTTGTGACAGAAAGTAAATTCCAAAAGTAAATCGGTTTCCATACTGAATTATATTAAAATAAACTTTAATGGTGGCACAATCCTTTTAATAGAATCTATTTGCTCTAAAATATTGTGGCCTTTCCTATGACACCTTCTTTTCCTATTATTCCTATTTATCCTATTAACACTGTTGAAAATAAATCCTTTGTAATATGCAGTAAAGTAAATCAGCAAGAATGAAACAGAGCAGAAATATAGCAAATATGTGTGTTGCACTAAACACAGCTGATAGACCCTATAAATTAATATGCTTTAAATGTCACCATAAGTCAAGTAATTGTAACCTAGATTGTTGAATAACAAATGATGTTTAACTTTGCCTTGGAAGAATGTACTTGATTTCTCTTGGATGCCCTTTGGGGTAGGCGCCATCTTGGATTGTGGGACACAGTTTGGGTAACGGCTCATTTTTTAACTATTTTTGATTTTGTATAACCACTTGCAGATCATTGTATTAAGCTTGTGATTTTCTTTGTGCTTTATGATTATCCTTTTATTTGAATAGTTGAATCGCTATTTACATACATGTATACAGTTAGTATTGCCAGTCCTGTGTGTGTCCCTCTTCCAAGGATGTCGCATTTCTTGCAAACTATTGTATTTGAGTGCAGTCTGGTAATTTTTTTTGTGCTGCCAGAGGATGCACTTAATTTATGACGAGGCTCATGTAAAGATGATCATACACCTGATATAACTGTCAGCCACGCAACCGTTACCCATACATATGCATGCTTGGCATGTTCAGCAAATAAAGATATAATGTGTATGGCCAGGTTTAGAGGTGTCACCACAACATAGCATTTGGAAGGGTAGTTTGTTTGTAACACCTACTACAAAGAATGCTTTCTCCTGAGTGTTTTGAATGTTTTAAATGTTTACGTTTGAATGTTTACGCTACTAATATTGTTATTAATTTAAATTCTCACCATTATTTTATTTTTATGCAGGTACCCTCTTTCCAGCAAGAAGAGTGAGTTTTCCTCCTTCCAGCGCACCTGGGAAAGGCATAGTGTGGGAAAGGGAGCAGCTCCCAGGACAATGGTTCCCTTTTGAAACCCAGTTATCAGTATTGATCCAAGAAGCTTTTGAGCGACGGCAGCCAGGTGTTCATCTTGGAGAGCTCTGCAGTACCTCCCATATATGCTTCAGAACCATGACTCAAGTAGAATTTTCTTCACAGAAGAGAATAAGAGTCCGTGCTCGAGCTCAGACTCCCTACCCTACAGCTGGAATCATATGTACTTCGGCTAATTTTCAGCCTGTGGTGCCCCAGCTTGTAAATGGAAATTTAAAATGTGGGTCATATTCTAGTTACAAAATCCCTGTGAATCCTAGTCAGGAGCTACTAAACAAATTGCTGATTAACACAAACCATGGTTGTGTGAACTCTGATAGAGCTATACCCAGATCCAACAAAAAACTAATGAACATCGACGATGCTATTGTAAACACAAACATTAACCAGACATTAGCAAATTCAAACCATTTGTTAGTTAACTGCAACCAGGTGAATATGAGCTCACACCAACTGACCGTTAACTCCAGACATGACCCTATGAGCTACTATTATGGGATGGCTGATACTGGACACATGTTGGATAATTCAAATCATGAAATCACAGACTCTGATCAGATATTAATGAACTTCAATTCTGCAGTGGTAAATTATAGTAATGGACCATTACAATCCAATCATGGACCTGGAAAGTTTAATGATCCTTTAATAAAATGTAACCCAGATGTAAAAAATACCAGTGATGAATTAATTAATTTTGAAGCTAGCATAATAAACCCAAATTATGATCCCTCTTATTGTAACGCAATGCTACCCAATACTAGCCCTTGGTCACAGAAAACAAATTCTTTGCTGCTTAACTCTAATGCCGGCAGTCAACCACATTGGGCCCCCATAAATCATGATAATTGTAACCCTGCACTAGTCAGATCTAATTCTAAAAGAGCAGCTTCTAGACCTGGACTTGTATGGCCAGATTCAAAGCACAAAGATGTAAGAACAGAACAAGTAATGTCAGAGTGCTTAAGTACTTCAAATTCTAGAACTGAAGAATATAGAAATGAAATTTGCAGATCAATATCTAAACCAGAAGAAACAAGACATGAATTTCTCCAATCAAATTCTAGACCTTATGAAAATTCTGTATTTGCTGGGGCTAATTCTCACCCCCCTGATAGTAGACCTGTATTGGTCAGGTCTACTTCTAAGCCTGCATATGACAGATCTAACTTAAGACAAGCAGAATCTAGACTAGTGCTAACTAGATCAGAATCTTGGCATGATGATTCTCACTCTGCTTTACAGAATTCAGAGTGTAGAATTATAGGCTCAAAACTGGGGTTTGTGAGATCAGAGTCAAGATTTACTGATGCAAAACCTTGTCTACCAAGTCCCTATCTTGTCTTCAGCCACTCTAAATCTACTTCAGCTGGCAGAGGTATATCTCAATTAACTTCACTGAGAAGAAGTAAGAACCTCCCATCCTGTAAATGTCCACAATGTGTTCTGGTACAGAGTATAAAATCGTCCAGTTGGCCACAATGTCAGTTAGACATGAAGGGATCATTGCATGATGGTCATCAAAGTCAAAAGGTCAAGAACTTCACTAGGTAATGTTTCATTATTTCTTACATGTCTTAAAGGGGGTTTCTGAGATTTTGATACTGATGACCTATCCTCAGGATAGGGCATCAGTATCTAATGTGGGGGCCCGACACCCAGGACCCTCACCGATCAGCTGTTTGTGAAGGCATGAGTGCTCCTGTGAGCGCCACAGCTTTCTCCAAATTTACCAAGTACTGCCGCTATGCAATGTATGGTGCTGTGCTTGGAAAGCACGGAGAAGGCCACGGGGCTCACTGGAGCGCTGGTTCCTTCTCAAACAGCTGATCAGCAGGGGGTCCCGGGTTTGAGCCCCCACGATCAGATACTGATGACCTATCCAGAGGTCAAAATCTTGGAAAACCCCTTTAAAGTATTATACATAAATATAAGAGTTTGAGATGTTCATGGTAAAGGATTTTTATGTTTTTCTATTTTCAGGGCACCATCACTGCCTCTCTGTAACGTACTAGGCTCGGGAATTGTCCCAACAGCTCTGGCAGGTAACAATATGATGGAAAAACTAAATTTTTTTAAAACATGCAAAAATAATAAAATAAACGCAATTCACACCGCTCAAAGTATCACTAATAGTTCTTTATTGCTTTTATGCTAGGCATAGGTAGTCTTCTGATGAGTGCAGCAGGACTTCCAATCTGTCTTTCAGTTCCTGCTTCTCCTATTTTCCTTCCACCTCCAGTAAAGAAAAGAGATTTACGCCCAGTTCCTGGAATTCAAGGGACCAGTCGAAAAATCACTAATAAGAAAGGTGAGGAGCATCTTCAAAATTTTCTTGTACTGGAAAATGTTGTTAATAGTAAAGGTTGTATAGTAAAAAGGGCTCTAAAGCAAATAACAAAAGGGCAATAAAAATTGTAGCAATGACTCTAATATATATATATATATATATATATATATATATATATATATATATACATCCTAAAACCTTGCTTGATTTGAGACAAAGTATAATGTTAGTTCCTATCATCAACCCCCTCAAAGAAAAATTAGGGCTATATCTAACATGGCTGGTGCATGCTTTATATATTAACAATAAAAACTAACATAAAAAATACATAAAAAGCCCTCTCAATGACACATCATTGCGCAAAACTGCTACAACTTAAAAAATACATATTTGGTATCAGTACCTTCTTACCGCTCCATATAATAAAGATAGCTTATTTTAACGACACAGTAAACATTGAAAAAAAATCCCAAAGAACAGAATTGGCAGTTGCTGACTTTTTTACATTCTTGCCTGAAAAAAAGCCAAAGCTAATTAATAAACTATTGCTCTCCAAAGTGGTGCAACTGAAAAATTCAATTACTTGATCACAAACATCTGGCCAGTAAGTGGTTAAAGGGGTCGTACGGGAGTTGGACACCCACTGATCAGATATTGATGACCTATCCTGAGGGCAGGTAATCAATATTCTGTTCCTAGAAAACCCTTTATTAATAAAAGCCTGATTTTAAATTGTCATGATGCAAATACCTTTAAAGGGGTTGTCTGGGTTCAGAGCTGAACCCGGACATATCCCCTTTTTCCACCACTCAGCCCCTCTGACATGAGCATCTGAGCATTTCATGCTCCAATGCTTTCCCAAGAGCCCAGGGCAAGAGCATTTTTGTTTACAGTCACACACTGCTAGGTGGAGGCATGGGAGAGCATCGGAGCATGAAATGATCTGATGCTCTTGTTAGAAGGACTGAGTGGGGGAAGAAAGGGATATGTCCGCGTTCAGCTCTGAACCCAGACAACCCCTTTAAAGGTATTTGCATCATAACAATTTAAATCAGGCTTTTATTAATAAAGGGTTTTCCAGGAGCAGAATATTGATTACCCTTCCTCAGGATAGGTCATCAACATCTGATCGGTGGGTGTCCAACTCCCAACACCCACGCTGATGAGCTTTTTGAAGAGGACTTGGTGGTCTAGTGAACGTCACAGCCACTTCCTAGGCCAGTGACATTATGTTCAATGGTCACACAGTCTATGTGCTCCTCAGTTCAATTCAAGTGAATAGGCTGGAGCAGCAATACCAGGCAAAGCTACTATACAATTTAGGGCGGTATGCTGTGAGGAGGCCACAGTGGTCACCAGAGAAGCTGGACCTCCACCAATCAGACATTCATGACTTCTCCTGAGTATAGGTCATCAATATTCTACTCCTGCAAAACCCCTTTAATATATTTTTATATATACATTTGGTGGTTTTTATGTGGTTTCGGGATATGTACTCGTGGTGGGGTTGGCAATGAAAGATTTCAGAAGAGACAGCAGGTTAAAGAGTCCAAAAAGTTTATTTTTTGATACGCAGCATAACAACTTGGAGCCTTTTTTTTATCACATAATTTGGTGGGGTGAAGCTGCGGCACCAACATCACATAAACAATAAAATAAACTCCTGCCCCTCTGAGCACTACCTAAACAGGTAGTCTCTATCTCACCTATAGAGAGCACTTCACACACAAGGGGAATCAGGCTCCAACAGCTGGCAGGTCAGTTAGCTTCCCAGGCTTTCTGACCCAAACTGATATTCTGAATCCTCTTTTCATTCCTCAGTAATGATCCACAGCCATACTGCAAGGGTGTGGACTGGTAGGTACCACTGCCAAAACTTCCCACCAGTCCAAAGAAATCCAGCCCAGGACAGAATCTAAACAAACCTGTCTCGGCAAACTACACTTTCTGGATTGCATTTATCTCACCCAGCTGAGGATTGTGGGTGAAATATACATGCCTTCTGGTACATTACCATATACCTTATCATAGTAGTTATCCATGCAAAATACAGTGACATACAAAGGTTTAGGCACACTGGTTAAAATTACTGTTGCTGTGAACAGTTAAGCAAGTTAAAGATGAAGTGATCTCTAAAAGGCATAAAGTTACAGACGAAACAGGGTTTTCAACATTTTAAGCAAGATAAGTGTACACTTTCAATTACCCACTTGGAGAGAGAGAACCATGATAGCTGTATTACATTTTTTAATTTCTAGAAAAATATCCTGCAAACTAGGTGATTGCTCACTGTTTATTTTACCAGTATCACTTTCTATTATTTGCTCTCTTATAGCTTCCCTCTCTATTCCTGGAGTCCTCACCTATTCCTTCTTTCTATAGGCTACACTGACGATCAAAAGGGTGACAATATTTTGAACTTTTAACTTTCAGGCTCTATATCTCACCATCCACTACAGCTTTGAACGTGAGACTACCATCATTTTATAGACAATCATCTTGGCTATCTCATACATGAATTGGACTTGCAACTATTTAGCATATAATTAGTTATGCAGATTCTTGTCATGTAACTGCATTGTTACTGTTTTGTTCCTGGTGGTGGAACAATCTTTTTCTTCTTGTATACTACAAAGTAAAACCTGTTCTCACATTCCCTAATAGCTCAATGTGCTATTAGGTTGATTCCCATGCGAAAGGTCATTGGTTTGAATCCAGGAGCAGCCATGAAGGCAGCCATGAAGAAGATTTCCCAAGAAAAGAAAAATAGTATCATCCAGCTCATCAATAGCTGTATCTTTACCAAGAATATTGCCAAACTGCATCATTTGAGAGCTATAACAGTTGGAAGAATACAAAATGAAGCCCGTCCATCCATTCCAAAGCCAAGAAGTGGATGTCCAAGCAAAATAACAGTCAACAACTCAGCTTATCACAAGGTCTACCAGTTCTGGCGTGACAAACATGACAGTGGAGGTGGCTTGTATGCTTCATAATAGTGAGATCACAGGTGTCCATAACAGCGCATTACAAAAGTCTGGAATGGTGGCCAGAAAAAAGATGAGGCCTTGATTTCATTTTTGTCAATACTGAGTGTCGGTTCGAGTTTGCAAACAGTGGAAGATTGAAAATGGGTGATTTGGAATGAGTCGACAGTCAATAGACTGGGTTCTAATGGGTGCAAACGGGTCTGGAAGAAACAAGGGAAAAGGGGGTTAACGGATCAAGAAATTGAAGTTCATTGGAGGAAGCCTGATGATAAGAGGTTGTTTCACAGCCAAATGCTTTGGATACTTGACCAGGATTGATGGTGATCTCAATGTGAGTATCTTACAAGACGAGTTAATATGTACACTTGAGTACTATGGGTATGAAAAGGATAACATAGTGTTCCAGCAAAAAAATGACCCAAAGCAAACGTTGAGACTGGAGAAGAAATGGTTCAATGACAATTAAGTAGAGGTGCTGGATTAGCCCCCACACTCCCCAGACCTCAACAAAATCAAACACTTGTGGGTAGAGTTGAAGAAAAAGCTGTATTCTTACCCAAGTCGACCAGTATGTACCAACATTGGGAATGTGTAGAAGAGACCTGGAAACAGATTTAGGTTGAGACATGCTTGAATCTGATCGAGAGCATGCCTAGATGGATTCAGGCAGTGTTGAAAGCGAAAAAGTGGATTTACAATATATTAACAAAATAATACAAATTTAAAATTTTAGGAGCAAAACAATAATAATGCAGTTACATGACAATAATCTGTATAACTAATCATATGTTAAATAGTTGCAAGTCCAATTTATGTATGAGATAACCAAGATGATTGTCTATAAAATGATGGTAGTTTCACGTTCAGAGCTATCGTGGATGGTGAGATATGGAGCCTGAAAGTCAAAAGTTCAAACTATTGTTACCCTTTTGCTTGTCATGAAAATGAAATTGGTTGAGGCCCACAAAGCAGGAGAAGGCTATAAGAAGATAGCAAAGTGTTTTCGGGTTGCCATTTCCTCAGTTCGAAATGTCATTAAGAAATGGCAGTTGATAGGAATAGGGATAAGCGGACCACTGGATATTGGGGTTCGACTGGTTTGACAGAACCTTTTGAAGTTCAGTTCAGGTCCCGAACTTGACCCCGAACACACCAAACCCCACTGAAGTCAATGGGGTCCCGAACTTTGGGCCATAAAATGGCTGTAAAAAGTCATAGAAAGGGCTAGAGGGCTGCAAAAGGATCCAACATGGGGGTAAGAGCAGTACAATTGCTCTGCAAACAAATGCGTAAATTATTTAAAATAACATAAAATACAGATCTTGAACCAGAAGGCGGAGGTCCAATTGGAGTAGGAAGCTAAGGAGGCTGTGGATGTGACGGTGTAGGTGGAGGAGGTGGAGGAAGAAGCCAACATTGTTTCTGTTTTGCTTTTTTAAATGTGTCTATTAATTTTGTGTGTGACCTTTAGCCATTTTTTGGGGTTTGGTCGGTACTCTGCCAATATAAGACATAATAATCGTGAGGCAGGAGTTGGAGCTCCAAGTGGAGGAGAAGGGGGATGTGGCCGTGTAGGAGGAAGAGGTGGGGGAGGAAGCCAACATTGTTTGTTTTGTTTTTTATGTGTCTGTTAATTTTGTGTGCGACGTTTAGTCATTTTTTGGGGTGCGGCAGGTAAACTCCTCTACTCCAAAATAATACATAATATAAGACATAATAATCTTGAGGCAGGAGGTCTGAGTGGAGGAGGCGTTCGTGGCAGTGCAGACGGAAAAGAGACAGAGGAGGTCATCAACTTTTTTTTTTTTTTTTTTTTTGGTTTGTGGGGGCCCCAAAACATTGGGAAATAGCAAACTGTGCTGGAGTATAACAATGCCTGGGTACGGCAAGGTGGGAACACCATCAGTGGCGCACCTATCAGCGTGTGCTTGTACTCGCACATGTTCTAGTGACGGAAGTAAGGATGGTACGTTCTAGTAGTGGGGATCCAGCAGCGTGGCCACCCAGTACTGGTAAGAATGAGTGAGAATGAATCACACTCCAGTGATGCCCGCAAGCTGATTTGGGTGCCACCCTGCTGTGAATGCGGATCCTTCTCATCATCATCATCCTCATCCTCCAAAACTGGCTGGACAGTTGTGTACCTGGCCGATGTTGGTGCAGAAACCCACCCTTTGAGCCACCTGTGAACGACTGGCCTGATAACCGAGAGAATGATCCCTGTTCCTCTTCCTATTCTTCCTGTGCCACATCCTCATCCATCAGCGCCTAAAGCATTTTTTCAAGGAGACATAGAAGCTAGATATTAACGCTGATGATGGCATCATCACCGCTGACCATGTTGGAGTACTCGAAACAGCGCAGCACAACACACACGCATGGAGACCCACTCGTTGGTGGTGAAGTGGTGCTGTTCCACAGAGCGACTCACCCGTATGTGCTGCAGCTGCAGCTCCATTATCGCACGCTTCTGCTCGCACAGTCTCTCAAGCATGTGGTTGTGGTTACGTTGCATATGAGGGGGTGAGCGGGAAGGCAGAAGTTACGCTACAGTGCAGACAGGTGAGCAGCAACAGGGTGAGAATGGCGAAAGTGAGCACAGATGGCCCTCACTTCCTGCAGCAGCTCTGACATATCGAGGTAATTTTTCAGGAACCTCTGCACCACCAAGTTCAGCAAATGCAGCAGGCAAGGGATGTGCGTCAAACCAGCTAGGCCCATAGCTGCTTACAGATTTCGTGTGTTTTCGCACACCATCAGGCCAGGCTTGAGGCTCAGTGCCACCAACCACTCATCAGTCTGTTCTTCCATGCCTGCCTACAGCGCCTACGCATTGTGGAGTTTTTCCCCTAAACATATGAGTTTCAGAAAAGCCTGCTGTCATTTCCCCCTGGCTGTGCTGAAGTTGGTGGTGCAGGTGTTGCGCTGATGTGATGAGGAGGCAGTAGAGAAGGAACAGGAGGAGGAGGCAATAGGAGGCACCGAGAAACGTCCAGCAATCCTCCGTGGCAGTAGGATATGCGCCAAACCGCTTTCCACCTCAGGCCCAGCCGCCACTACCTTTACCCAGTGGGCAGTTAGGGAGATATAACATCCCTGCCCGTACTTACTGGTCCACATATTGGTGGTTATGTGGACCTTGCCACTGATTTTTCTCCGCCACTTCTTCATTTCGTCTGGTAAAGTAGTGGCGGCTGAGAACTGTACCATCATGACGTTTTTAAAATTGTCCATCTCCACCAGATGAAATGGCAGCATTTCAAAGGCCAGGAATTTTGAAATGCTGGCATTCAAGGCCAGGGCTTGTGGGCGGGTAACATAGTTTATAAGGCCATCTGTCCATCCAGTTCTGCCTGTTATCCTACAAGTTGATCCAGAGGAAGGCAAAAAAACCCTGTGAGGTAGAAGCCAATTTTCCCCACTTTAGGGAAAAAAATTCCTTCCCGACTACAATCGGGCAATTAGAATAACTCCCTGGATCAACGACCCATCTCTAGTAACTATAACCTGTAATATTATTACACTCCAGAAATACATCCAGGCCTCTCTTGAACTCTTTTAGTGAACTTACCATCACCACCTCCTCAGGCAGAGAGTTCAATAGTCTTACAGCTCTTATCATAAAGAATCCTCTTCTATGTTTGTGTACAAACCTTCTTTCCTCCAGACGCAGAGGATGTCCCCTCGTCACAGTCACAGTCCTGGGGATAAATAGTTCATGGGAGAGATCTCTGTACTGACCCCTGATATATTTATACATGGATATTAGATCTCCCCTCAGTCGTCTTTTTTCTAAAGTGAATAACCCTAATTTTGATAATCTTTCTGGGTACTGTAGTCCACCCATTCCAGTTATTACTTTAGTTGCCCTCCTCTGAACCCTCTCCAGCTCTGCTATGTCTGCCTTGTTCACAGGAGCCCAGAACTGTGCACAGTACTCCATGTGTGGTCTGACTAGTGATTTGTAAAGTGGCAGGACTATGTTCTCATCACGGGTAGGGGTGTACTTCCTCTTTCTCTCCACTGTTTGGGGGATGGACAGCTGACTGCTTCCATGGGACAGTCTGGAGATGCTCAGTGATGGTGGCGTTGCAGTGATATCCTCTCTTTGCGGGGTTGCAGGTGCCCCTGTCGCTCCAGAGGGGGTGGAAGAGGCTGAGACCGCAGCAGAAGAGGCAGCAGGAGGAGCCTCGGATCTTTTGTGGTTCTTCAGGTGTCTATTCCACCTCAGCTCTTGCTTTGCAGTTAGATGCCAGGTCATGCAGGTGGTGCTCAGATTTAGAACATTTATGCCTCGCTTCAGGCTCTAACTGCCCAGCATGCAAACCACCCATGTCCTGACGTCAGCAAACTGCCTGAAGAACTGCCACGCCAGGGAACTCCTTTGCACTGGCTTTGGTGTGCAAAGTCTCTTGGGGAGTTGGACAGTAGCAGGCATACTGGCTGGGGGACAGCTGCTCTGCTTTTGCACCCTGCTCCCTCTTTTGCTGTATGGCTGGCGCAGTGTGACCCCCCCACCTCTTCCTCCGAACTGCATACATTACTTTCATGACCTGGATGCCATGTGAGACCTCATCAGTATCTACATCATCTTCCACCCACTCCTCACCTCTGCCCTCCTGACCAGTCTGCACACTGCATAAAGCTGCAGCAGTTGACACCTGTGGTTCGTCATCATCAGAGACGTGCTGTGGTGGTTCTCCAACATCCTCATCCTCAAAAATGCCTCTACTTGTTCTGACCTCACCATTCTTAGTTTTCACCTGGTATTTGGGCCTGCGTGAATCGGAGGAAGGTGTTTCATTTGGGCGTGTAGCTGTCACAGATTGACAATGTCCTCTCCCTGCACCTGGAGCTCCACCAACACCAGCAGCACCACAGCCACGGACATTTCACTTATTTGATGCTCTCCTCGTTTTTTCTACGGTCACCCACAGAATTGGCTGACAGACAAACAATTGTATTTCTGTGTTATGGATGCAAAGGAGGTGTACCTCACCCCAAAAAAGGGATTATATCACCCACAAAATTAACAGACAGATTAACTATTGTATTTTCGTGTCACGGATGAAAGTAGGTGTTTAGCACCACAAAAAATAGGTATGTCTCACCGACACAATTAACAAACTGATTAACTATTATATTTTCCTGTGACTGTGGCAAGTAAAAGGGTTTTGTACCCAAAAAACATATGTGTCACTGACACAATTAACACACCTATTTAACTATTATATTTCCCTGTGATGGTGGCAACTAAATGCTTTTGCACAAAAAAAAAAAAGGTATGTCTTACCAACACAATTAACAGACTGATTAACTATTACATTTTCCTATGACGGTAGCAAGTAAAGGGTTTTGCACCAAAAAAATAGGCATGTCTCACCAACACAATTAAAAGACTGATTAACCATTATATTTCCCTATGACGGTGGCAAGTAAAGGGTTTTGCACCCAAAAAAACTGATATGTGTCACCTACACAATTAACAGACTTATTGACTATTGGATTTCCCTGTCACTGGTGCAAAAATGTCTACAGGTCACCCACAGACTGAACAGCCCTATTAAGTATTCTATTTCTGTGTCACTGGTGCAAATGTGTTGCATTGCATCCACATATAATTACATAGTTACATAGTTGTTTAGGTTGGAAAAAGACACAAGTCCATCAAGTCCAACCTGTAATCCTGCTATATCGATCCCTGGATCAATGTCCATCTTCCTTTTAAAACGGGGTTGGGCCAAGAGAAAGGGTGAGTAGAACAAGAATTCTATACATTGTCATACGCCTCAATTTTATTTTGAATTAAAAAGTCATCTAAACCCTTTTTGAAGCCATCTACTGTACTTGCTGTGACCAGCTCCTGCGGTAGGCTATTCCAGAGATTCACAGACCTTACTGCAAAGAATACTTGTCGCCTCTTATGACCAAATCTTTTTTTCTCCAGTCATAGGGAGTGGCCCCTTGCTTTTTGAGGGGGTTTAACACAGAAGCTTCCCTTGATATTTTTTGTATGGTCCATTCATATATTTGTACAGGTTAATCATATCCCCCTTAGACGTCTTTTTACAAGGCTAAACAAATTCAGTTCATTTAATCTTTGCTCATAACTAAGATCTTCCAGGCCCTTTATGAGTTTAGTGGCTCTCCTCTGTAACTTCATGGACTGGTGCCCAGAACTGAACTGCGTATTCCAGTTGAGGCCGCACCAATGCTTTGTATAGTGGCAATATTACATCCCTGTCCTGCGAGTCCATACCTCTTTTAATACAAGACAAAATTCTGTTGGCCTTAGAGGCCGCTGACTGGCATTGCATACTGTTATTTAGTCTATGATCTACTAATACACCCAGATCCTTCTGAACAAGTGACTCTCCCAGTTTTACTCCCCTATGCTGCATGCAGATTATTCGCCCCCAAGTGCATAACTTTACATTTATCTATATTGAACCTCATTTGACAAGTGGAAGCCCAAACAGTAAGTTTGTCCAAGTCCGCTTGTAAGTTATTAACATCTTCCATAGACTGGACTGTATTACAAAGTTTGGTGTCATCTGCAAAAATAGAAACAGCACTATTAATCCCATCCTCTGTCATTAATGAATAAGTTAAATAATAGCAGACCCAGCACAGAACCTTGGGGTACACCACTTATAACTGGGGACCATTCAGAGTAGGAATCATTGACCACAACTCTTTGGATACGATCATCAAGCCAATTTTCAATCCAATTACAAATTATATTTTCTAAACCAATAGACCTCAATTTACCCATAAGTCGTCCATGAGGGACAGTATCAAACGCCTTTGCAAAGTCCAAAAACACAATGTCGACAGCCTTTCCACTGTCTAGGTTTCTACTCACCTCCTCATAAAAACAAATCAGGTTAGTTTGACAGCTTCTTTTCTTAGTAAAACCATGTTGGCTATCACAAATTATTTACAGTTACATAATCCTGTATGTAGTCCCATAGAAGACCCTCAAACATGTTTCCCACTGTGGATGTTAAGCTTACTGGTCTATAATTTCCTGGTGAAGACCTAGCACTTTTTTGAAAATGGGCACCACATTGGACTTGCGCCATTCTTTTGGTACAATGCCTGTCATTAAAGAATCTGTAAATATTATGAACAGAGGCAAAGCAATAACTGAAGTGAGCTCCTTTAGAACTGTAGGATGTAGTCCATCTGGACCTGGGGTCTTGTTCACCTTTAATTTTTTTTAGCATATTAAGGACCATATCTACAGTCAGCCAGGTAAGTATGTTATTTGAGGCATTTCCACCAGTGGTACCACCCTCATGAGATGTCCTCTCTTCTTTTGTATATACAGAGTTAAAAAACCCATTTAGGAGCTCTGCCTTCTCTCGATCCCCAGTGACCAACACCCCGTTACCATCATTTAGGGATCCTACAGGTTCTGACCTTGGTTTTTTTGCATTTATGTATTTGAAGAATGTTTTGGGGTTGTTCTTATTTTCTTTGGCCACATGTATTTCATTGTGTATTTTCGCTGATTTTATTACCCACTTACATACAGTGCCTTGCTAAAGTATTCGGCCCCCTGGAACTTTTCAGCCTTTTGCCACATTTCAGGCTTCAAACAAAAAGATATAACATTTTAAATTTTTGGTGAAGAATCAACAACAAGTGGGTGACAATTGTGAATTGGAACGAAATTTATTGGATCATTTAAACTTTTTTGTAATAATAAAACTAAAAAGTGGAGTGTGCAAAATTTATTAGGCCCCCTTGCATTAATACTTTGTTGTGCCACCTTTTGGTGCGATTACAGCTGCAAGTCGCTTGGGGTATGTCTCTATCAGTTTTGCACATCTAGAGACTGAAATTCTTGCCCATGGAGAGCGTTTGTGAACAGCAGTTTTCAGGTCTTTCCACATATTCTCAATTGGATTCAGGTCTGGACTTTGACTTGGCCATTCTAAGACCTGGATACGTTTATTTTTTAACCATTCCATTGTAGATTTTGCTTTATGTTTGGGATCATTGTCTTGTTGGAAGATAAATCTCCGTCCTAGTCTCAGGTCTTTTGCAGACTCCAACAGGTTTTCATTCAGAATGGTCCTGTATTTGGCTCCATCCATCTTCCCATCAATTTTAACCATCTTCCCTGTCCCTGCTGATGAAAAGCAGGCCCAAACCATGATGCTGCCACCACCATGTTTGATAGTGGGGATGGTGTGTTCAGGTGATGAGCTGTGTTGCTTTTATGCCAAACATATCGTTTTGCATTGTTTCCAAAAAGTTCCATTTTGGTTTCATCTGACCAGAGCACCTTCTTCCACATGTTTTGTGTGTCTCCCAGGTGGCTTGTGACAAACTGTAAACAAGACTTTTTATGGATATCTTTGAGAAATGGCTTTCTTCTTGCCACTCTTCCATAAAGGCCAGATTTGTGAAGTGTTCAACTGATTGTTGTCCTATGGACAGACTCTCCCACCTCAGCTGTAGATCTCTGCAGTTCAGGAGTGATCATGGGCCTCTTGGCTGCATCTCTGATCAGTATTCTCCATGTTTGAGATGAAAGTTTAGAGGGACGGCTGGGTCTTGGTAGATTTTCAGTGGTCTGATACTCCTTCCATTTCAATATGATCGCTTGTACAGTGCTCCTTGGGATGTTTAAAGCTTGGGAAATCTTTTAGTATTCAAATCCGGCTTTAAACTTCTCCACAACAGTATCACGGACCTGCCTGGTGTGTTACTTGCAGAACCATGTTCCCAATCTATGCTTGGGTAGTTAAAATCTCCCATTAATACTACTGTGCCGGCCTGTGCCGCCCGCTCCGTTTGCCCATACAGTTGATCTTCTATCTCCTCAGTGATATTGGGGGGCTCTATAGATCACACCAAGAATTATTTTTTCATTATTTTGTTCCCTCTGAATTTCCACCCACAAGGTTTCAACATCCTTACAACCTTCATCCACAATTGTTTCTTTCACACTTACTTTCATATCACTCCTAGCATACAGACATACATCACCACCTTTGCGCTTATCCCTGTGGTTTCTAAAGAGGGTAAAACCCTGAAGATTTCCAGCCCAATCGTGAGAAGAGTCCAGCCATGTCTCAACAACACCAACTACATCAATATGTTTCTCCAGTACCAAGGCCTCAAGCTGTCCCATTTTGCTTGCTAGACTTCTGGCATTTGTGAACATACATTTTAAATTGTCATCAAATTTTACACTTTTAGGAAATGTTTTTTTTTTTTTTAATGAATTTTTTCCTCCTTCAGATTTGGTTTGCGACTGACTGATCTCCTTATCTACTTTTCTAATGCTCCCCCCACCATCCATTCCTCCCACCAATATATTCTGACCCCTCTCTAACCTGTCTACCTCCATTTTTTTAGCCTCATCCTCCCCCCTTGTCCCTAGTTTAAATGCATTTCCACCCCAGCCAGAATTCTCTCCCCCAACACAGCAGCTCCCCTTCCATTGAGGTGCAAATTATCTGTGGAAAACAGTTTGTACCCCAGTGAAAAGTCAGCCCAGTGATATAGGAACCCAAACCCTTCTGCTCTACACCCAGACTTAAGCCATGCATTTAGCTCCCAAAGCTCCCGCTGATGGCCCTGTGTAGTGCATGGCACAGATAGTATTTCAGAGAAGACTACCTTGGAGGACCTTCCCTTCAGTTTGGAGCCTAGTTCTTTAAAATTATCCTTAAGGACCTTCCACCTACCATTTATTTTGTCATTGGTACCAACATGGACCACGACAGCTGGATCATCCCCAGCCCCTCCCAGTAATTTATCCACCCGTTCCACCACATGCCAAACCCTGGCACCAGGGAGACAGCAAACCATTCGGTTGAGGCGGTCTTGGCGATTATTCTATCCGTCTTCCTGATTTATAGAATCCCCTATAACCACTAACTGTCTAAGCCTACCTGCACTACCATCCCCCTGACTACTAGCTGGGCTATTCTCCTGGCTGTTAGGGACAACAGTATCCACTAGGGCTGCCGTTTCTGAAACTGACACCCTTGCATCATTACCCAACTTGGCAATTTTGCTTGGAAGCACAGAAACAGAATTGGCCTTCCTCTTCTTGGATCCTCTTCTACTCCGCCTAACTACATTAACCCAGCTACTTGCCTGTTCCTGATGATCTACCAACTGATCTCCAACTTCCTAATCTACTCCACTAACTGCTTAGTCAGTGAGCAGCATGCTCCTCTCAAGATTGTCAATCGCCATTGCATTTTGCTCTTCCAGATCTCTAACACAAGCTTCCAGATGGGCAACATACTCACATCTTTCACAGCGGTATTCACCCTGGAACACCTGCTCCAGTAGTGTGAACATATGGCAGATTGTGCACTGAAGGAAATCTCCAATGTTGCTAGCCATTATCCCAGTTGCAAAAAGAAACAATGAAGATGGGGAAAAAAAGTAGATTACTTACAGGATCTTTGTGCCTTGTCTTTAGCTCCTTGTCTTGCACTCTGGTTCTTTAACTCCACTTAATTCACAAGCCACTTAGTGCAGCAAGCCCAACAGAGCAAGCTGAAAGAGCCTTAGGGTGCAATTTATAGCACCTGGGAGCACAAACCACTCCCTTTACCCAGGTACTCAGCAGATGGAAAAAAAAAAGTGTTTTAAATGATGTCACTACCAAGATACAAACAGCACAAAAAGACCCTTGCAATAAACTATACACTATATGCAACTATTTGCAATCTCTCAAACAGCCTACAAAATCACACTCAGCACCACCACTCCGGTTCTTTAACTCCACTTAATTCACAAGCCACTTAGTGCAACAAGCCCAACAGAGCATAAATGCCTACAGGTCACCCACAGAGTTATCTAAAATAATAAAAACCAAACACTGTCCCTCAGTGCAGCAGCGTCCTGTCCCTACACTAGTCAGAGCAGAATGGCAGTGCACCACGTGATCAAGAATTTATGCATGTAGGGTCGCATGGTGCACCGCCCAGTGACAGTCATGCCAGTACTAGGCATGACTGTGATGGCTTCTAAGTGCCCACAGATTAAATGCTTGTTGATTGGCTGCTATGCAGCCTTTCAAAAAGCTTTTTTTTAACTCTGAACAACGAACACGAACACAGACTTTGGCGCCAATGTCCGTGTTTGGGTCAGGGTACACAGTACGCTCATCCCTGAACAGGATCATTGCAGGTAAATGATGCTTTGAAAGATCGCGAAAACTTTCAGAGACAGCTGCTTGTAGGATTGCTAGAAAGGCAAATCAGAATCCCCACTTGACTGCATAAAAGGTACATTGTTCTACTGTTCAGCAAAATATGCACAAATATGGCCTTCATGGAAGAGTCATCAGAAGAAAACCTCTCCTGTGTCCTCACCACAAAATTCAGTGTCAGAAGTTTGCAAAATAACTTCTAAACAAGCCTGATGCATTTTGAAAAAAAGTTGTCTGGACCGATGAGGTTAAAATAGAACTTGTTGGCCACAATGAGCAAAGGTATGCTTGGAGAAAAAATGGCACATAATTTCACAAAAAGAACACTTCTCCAACCATAAAGTATAGAGGTGGATCAATCATACTTTAGGGTTGTATTGCAGCCAATGGCATGGGGAACATTTCACGGGTAGAGGGAAGAAGGGATTCAATAGAATTCCAGCAAATTCTGGAAACAAACATAACACCAGCTGTAAAAAAAGCTGAAGAAGAAAAAAGGATGCCTTCTACAAATGGATAATGATCCTAAACATAACTCACAATCCACAATAGACTACCTCAAGCTGAAGGTTTTATCATGGCCCATGATCTGAACATCATTGAAAATCTGTCAATAGACCTCAAAAGAGCAGTGCATGCAAGACAACCCAGGAATCTAATCTCACAGAACTGGAATACTTTTGCAAGGAAGAATGGATTAAAATCCCTCAACTAAGAACTGAAAGACTATTGGCTGGCTATAAAAAGCATTTATAAGCTGTGATACTTGCCAAAGGGGGTGTTACTAGGTACTAACCGTGCAGGGTGCCCTTTTCCTTTTTTGTTATTTTGAAAATGTAAAAGAAGAAAAAAATGTTTTGCTTAAAATACAAAGGGAATATGTCATCTTTAACTTTATGCCTTTTAGAGTTCATTTCATCTTCAACTTGCACAATAACAGTCATTTTGATCAGGGATGCCCGAACTTTTTCATGCCACTGTAAATGCATAAATATTCCAGATTTCACGTTATCTGCTGGTGCATAAACCAATAGGCTGGCCTTCTCTTTAGGGCCGTTGCACACGACCGTATGCGCTCCAAGACATACGGTCTGTGAGCGGGCCATATGTCCTGGAGCGGCATAGATCGTGCACACAGGAGCGCACAGCATCATAGAGTACAATGATGCTGTACACGTCGTGCCGCCCGGGGGACTATTGTCCCGCACTCATAAGATCATATGACAATAGTCCCGCGAGTGGCCAGACGTGCACAGCATCATTGTAATCTGTGATGCAGTGCGCTCCCGTGCGCACGATCTAGGCCGCTCCGGGACATATGGCCCGCTCATGGACCGTATGTCTCGGAGCGCATATGGTCGTGTGCAAGGGCCCTTATTCTGCAGCTTTTGCTGTTTAAACTAGGTCATCACAGGGTGGGGAATTTATGGAAGGTCACTTTATTTTCTTTTGCCAATGGTATTTCTTCATTTTTATTTAATAGCAAAAAAGCCAGAAGAAACTATAAAACAGTTCTTGCAAAGAGTGAGGAATTCTCCATTAGAGGTATGAATTGTTTTGTTAACCCTTTCTGTTATTAAAGGAAATCCGTCAACAGTTTTATGCTGCTCCAGGGCATGTCATGAGCTTCTGACTTTCTCCACCCCCTGCCACTGATTGACAGTTTTATTCCCAACTGAATCAGGAACTCATGAATATTCATGGTTAATCGGCATGCAATGGAGAGGTTCAATACAAGATTTTAGCAAAGTTAAAAAAAAGTGACACAACATTTTGCTAAGGGGACCTGTCACTAGTTTATTATGCTCTAAGTTATTATTGCATTCTACTTATTTTGGGCTAAAAAACAGTGTTCCAAATGTTCTTCTATAGCCTTCAGTTGCCACTGACTATGCAGACTGTTCTTTCTGGGTTTTATTTTTACCGAAATCCATCCTATAGCTGTGATTGCTCAATATGTAGTCATTGGGGGAGATTTATCAAAACTAGTGAAAAGAAAACTGTCTTAGTTGCCCCTAGCAACCAATCAACGTGAGCCTTTCATTTTCTAAGGGAGCTCTGAAAAATGAATAATGGAATTTGATTGGTTGAGAAGTAAGCCAGTTTTCCTTTGCACTAGTTTTGATAACTCTCCCCCAATATTTATAGCGTCCTGACTGCCCAGAAGCACTCATTTAAGTTATTTTCTTACCAAACTAAGACTGTAGCTTAAAGGAGTGTTATGAGCTGTCAGGAGATAAGGACTACAGATCCAGATGCCAAAGCAGCTGTCTGACAGGTTTCAGTAAAAAGCAGAAAGAACAGTTTGCAGAGTCAGTAAAAACTTAAAGGGGTTGTAACACAAAACATATTGTACAGTTTTCAAACTATCACCTGTATCTGAAATATTTTGTAATTGCATGTAATTAAAACTTTAGCACAGCCACTGAGTTATTTAACCCCTTCCCGACCAGCGGCATACATGTACGGCGCTGGTGCGGTGCGGGGACATGACGCCCACTCGCTGGTGCGGCGGGCGTCATGGCCGGCAAGTCTCTGCTGTTTCTAACAGCAGAGACTTGCCGCTACTTACCTCCATTGGCGGCGTCTTCCTAGGCCTTCTGATGCCGTGATTACACGTGATCACGGCATCAGGATGCGTCTGAACCCGGAAGCCTGCGCTTCCGGGTGGTGTACAGACGCCCCGAGTGGCCAATCGGGGTGTCTGTACACCATATGAAAACAGTAATCCTCGCTGGTGAGGATTACAGTTTTCAAACTGCAATTCTTATTCTGGCCTAGGCAGGCCAGGATAAGAAATGAGCAATTTTGGGATTTAAAGAGGACCTTTCACCACTCCTGACATGCCTGTTTTAATAGCTTCATGCATTCCCCATGTAATAAAAAGTCTGGAACATCTATTCTTATGTCTGTATGTTGTGCCATTCCTTTATTATTTGCACTAGAAGTTATGAATGAATTGCTATTTGTCTTTGGTAAAGGAACAGAGGGGAGGTAACCAGTTGGGGGGGTGTACCTGCACAGTCTGACTCTAGCCAATCAGTGCTGCCATGTTCAGACTGTGCAGATACACACCCCCAACTTGTTACCTCCCCTCTGTTCCCTTACTGAAGACAAATAGCAATTCATTCATAACTTCTAGTGCAAATAATAGAGGAATGGCACAACATACAGACATAGGAATAGATGTTCCAGACTTGTTATTACATGGGGAATGCATGGAGCTATTAAAACAGGCATGTCAGGAGTGGTGAAAGGTCCTCTTTAACTCCATCTAGTAAATCCCTGATTGCTCATAAAGAAAAAAAAAAAACAATATATCAGCTCATATTTGAGCTTTAAAATAATCACAAAAAAATTACACAAAAAAGGTTAAAAAATATATAAAAAATATATACAAGTTCAAATCACCCCCCTTTCCGTATAATGAAAAAATAAATACCTAAATAACAATAAATATAGACATCATGGGTATCACCGTGACCGAAAACGCCCGTACTTTTAAAATATAAAAAAAATTCCAATACGGGGAATTGTGTGGCGGAAAAAAGCGTCCAAATGGCGATTCGCCGTTTTTTGACGCTTTTTTTTTTCTAAAAAAAAATAAATAAAAAGTGATCAAAAAGTCATACACACCCCAGAATGGTATCAATAAAAACGTCAGATCGCCCCGCAAAAAATGAGCCACCATACAGCTCCGTACACATAAATACCAAAAAGTTATAGGGGTCAAGATATGACAAGGGAAAAAAAAAAGGCCAACTTTATAATTATTTTATCACCATCTAAATGCAGGAAAAACTATACATATTAGGTATCACCGGATTCGTACTGACCAGTAGAATGAAAGTAACTGGTCAGTTTTAATGAACATCGAACGCTGTAAATAAGAAACCCGTAGAACTGTAGCGGAATAGCGTTTTTTTTTGCAATTTCACCCGATTTGTAATTTTTTTCCTGCTTCCCACTACACCATATGCAATATTAAATGGTGGCGTTGGAAAGTACAACTTGTCCCACAAAAAACAAGCCCTCATACAGCTATGTGAACAGAAAAATAAAACAGTTATGGCTGTTTGAAGGCAGGGAGCGCAAAACCAAAATGCATAACCGAAAAAACCTCCGGGGGTGAAAGGGTTAATAAAATTTATCTGTATAGCGCCACCTGCTGTTTGTTTTTTTTTTCTTATTTCTTTGTCCTGTTCACAGAGAAGGCCACATACGCTCAGTTTCATCCTTAACTGCCTCCTGAGTTGTGATAGGGAGAGCATGGGCACACCCCCTTAGCTGCAGCAGAAAAGAGACTCCCCTTGAGCTCTCAGCTTGATATAAATCTAGCCTAATTATTCCCTAAATGAATGGGAAAATCTCTAGATCCATGGCTCTTCCTTTGTTAGAAAGGTATTATGTACTATATGATCTCTGATTAGAATTTTTTACATTAGTCATGGGATAACCCCTTTAAGGCTGTAATGACAAACTTTTCAAATGAAGACCAATTGGAAAAGTGTTTTTAGCCCAGTGATAAAAATACCTTTAATAGTGCCTGCATATTGTGTGTTTGTGTCTAGCATTTGGGACTCAAGAAGGATTTTATGGATTCTGTGTTTGACACAGGTTAATTGTCAGCAGATTGCCACGGATGACTTTATTATATTAGAAACTCTATGGATATGATTACATATAAACTAATGTTAGGCCCACTGTCCTTTTCTGGAGCAGTCCTGTGGGCGCAGTCGCCACACTACTTACCGTCCCATCCAACTTTCTGGCCTCTGGCATTCCCAGTCTCTGTCTCCTTAGGGCAAGCGTGCACCCACCTCCAGGCTCTTAAAAGGCCAATGTGTGTAATTGCTAATCCTTTCCCAGCCAATGGCTAGGGGTCCTTGGGCATTTAAGGCACTCTTTTCTGGCAGAGGGTGCCTGAGCTTCAAGGTTCCTTGGTGACCAACAAAGGTGTATTGCAGTATAGTGCTTCAGCTATTAGCCTGCGTTATCTCCTGTCTCTGTATCCAGCATGTCTCCAGTCCTGAACTACCCTGCATGTGTAATCCTGCACTTTCAGTTTTGTTTGTATTTTGAGTTAACCCAGTATGTCAGCCCTTGTCTGTATTCCTGCAAACACCCAGCCTGCCATGCATGTGTCTCCTGTACTTCCCTGCCAGCCTGTCTATTCCATGTCTACATTCATCTACATGTCCACTGTGCTTCCTGGACCAGTAATCAAGTCTGAGTGACTGTTCAGACCACATCTGCAGTTTAGGTGCATTTATGTTAGCCTGAGCTACTGATGTTTGCACCAGAGTCCCTGACCCCAGTAAGTCAGCTGCCAACTACACTGGGACTATCCCAGGAGTTAGTGGGCTGGTTGTTCCCCTGCAGCAAAGTCCAGATCCCTGTACAGAAGCAAAGGAATACCAGGGAAGTACTAAAATAATGCCCTAAGACACTGTGCACAGTCACTGATTCATGACAAGTAACAGGGGGGTGACAGTGAAATATACAGTCACATTAATAAGCAGTGGTAAGGTTTGCCCCCATTAAACACTTACTGATTAGCCCCATGGGAGCCCTTTTTTGTGGCAGATCCATAAACATTAGATTTATAATGGAACCTAACAAAATCAGCAAGATCTACTGACAAAATTCAATGTCTGTGGCTACCTATAGTTTTGTAGTTTGTACTGATGAGGTCTATCAAGTTCAAATAAATAGTTATATCGATGATAATATTGAGTTTGCAGTGGCATTATGTATGGTTTTGTATTTTACATTATTTTATACTTTTATATCATTTTGTTAATTTATAGCATACTGTACTGGTGTTTTTTTTACATCTAGGACTGTACTCTCTGTAGAAAGACTTTGACAGAAGGAGTAGTTGGCAGATTATACCGATGTGCTCATGCGTACCATGTGTGCTGCCTGGCGTCTCTGTACAAGGTATGAGACTACTAAATGGCTGTTACTAAAGTTCTAAACTATACGGTAAACTTGGCCAGGTGTACTACAGTCAGAAGAGGACAATAGACTTTAAGTGGTACTAGATACGATGGCTGACTTAAGAGCAACATGCAATACTGAAGGTGGCTTTGGCTGGCAAGAGCATTGACCCCTCAATGTAAATGTCAGCCACATATCCCTAGTCTAATGGTAGACTGACCTTATATGTGAAGATAAATCTTTAAACCATATTGAAATAATAGTTATTGTGTTTATGTGGCAAAATATTACATATTAAGCTATCTATACAGAAATTTATCAGCACTCCAGCAAACCACATGGACCTTATTGAGAGGCCGAGAGATTAATCGCCAAAGAGAGTAAAACTAACCCTAAAATGTTCTTCAATTATATAAATGGTAAAAAGTATAAACCTGAAGGTGTTGGCCCCTTACAGAGTAATGAGGGGGGAGTTGCAGAGAGCGATGAGGAGAAAGCAAAGCTACTACATATTTTTTTTTCTCCACTGTATTCACTGAGGAAAATAAACTGTCAGATGAAATGCAGAATATAAAAGTAAATTCCCCATTAAAAGTGCCCTGTATTACCCAGGAAGAAGTACAGCGGCGTCTTAAAAAGATTAAAATGGACAAATCGCCAGGACCGGATGGCATACACCCCCGTATCCTAAGAGAATTAAGTAATGTCATAGCCAGACCCTTATTTCTGATATTTAAGGACTCTATACTGACAGGGAGTGTTCCACAGGATTGGCGCATAGCAAATGTGGTGCCAATATTCAAAAAGGGTCCAAAGACAGAGCCCGGAAACTATAGGCTGGTAAGTTTAACATCTGTCGTGGGTAAACTGTTTGAAGGTTTTTCTAAGAGATGCTATCTTGGAGTACCTCAATGAAAATAAGCAAATAACTCCATGTCAGCATGGCTCCATGAGGGATCGGTCATGTCAAACTAATTTTATCAGTTTCTATGAGGAGGTAAGTTCTAGACTTGACTGCAGCGAATCAATGGATATCGTATATCTGGACTTCTCCAAAGCATTTGACATGGTACCACATAAAAGGTTAGTATATAAAATGAGAATGCTTGGCCTGGGAGAAAATGTCTGTATGTGGGTAAGTAACTGGCTCAGTGATAGAAAACAGAGGGTGGTTATTAACGGCACATACTCAGATTGGGTCACTGTCACTAGTGGGGTACCACAGGGGTCAGTGTTGGGCCCTATTCTCTTCAATATATTTATCAATGATCTTGTAGAAGGCTTGCACAGTAAAATATCAATTTTCGCAGATGACACTAAACTGTGTAAAGTTTATTAACACAAGAGAGGACAGTACACTGCTACAGATGGATCTGGAAACACTGGAGGCTTGGGCAGAGAAGTGGCAGATGAGGTTTAACACTGACAAATTTAAGGTTATGCATATGGGAAGGAATAATGCACGTCACCAGTACATACTAAATGGTAAAACACTGGGTAACTCTGACATGGAAAAGGACCTAGGAATTTTAGTAAACAGCAAACTAAGCTGCAGAAACCAGTGTCAGACAGCTGCTGCCAAGTCCAATAAGATAATGGGTTTCATCAAAAGGGGCATAGATGCCCGTGATGAGAACATAGTCCTACCACTTTACAAATCACTAGTCAGACCACACATGGAGTACTGTGCACAGTTCTGGGCTCCTGTGAACAAGGCAGACATAGCAGGGCTGGAGAGGGTTCAGAGGAGGGCAACTAAAGTAATAACTGGAATGGGTGGACTACAGTACCCAGAAAGATTATCAAAATTAGGCTTATTTACTTTAGAAAAAAGACGACTGAGGGGAGGTCTAATTACCATGTACAAATATATCAGGGGTCAGTACAGAGATCTCTCCCATGGACTATTTATCCCCAGGACTGTGACTATGATGAGGGGACATCCTCTGCATCTGGAGGAAAGAAGGTTTGTACACAAACATAGAAGAGGATTCTTTACGGTAAGAGCTGTAAGCTGTAAGGTGATGGTAAGTTCAATATTACAGGTTATAGCTACAAGAGATGGGTCGTTGATCTAGGGAGTTATTCTGATTGCCTGATTGGAGTCAAGAAGGAATTTTTTTCCCCTAAAGTGGGGAAAATTGGCTTCTACCTCACAGGGGTTTTTGCCTTCCTCTGGATCAACTTGTAGGATAACAGGTCGAACTGGATGGACAGATGTCTTTTTTTTGGCCTTATAAACTATGTTACTATGTTACTATGTAATATACAGCGATATCTATAGTACCTGTCTGAGACATAAAAGATATAAAAAATAGATAAACAAATAGATAAACCCCTATTAATCTTATGGTCCTGGTCCAATCTAGTCTAAATAAAAAAATAAAATTATATTAAAACGTGCTGCAGGGCTAGCATTCTAACATAAAAAAAAACTGTGGTCACTACTTAGTCTCTGTTCAGACTGTACATCCAAACTATGTATATGGTATATATGGTGCTAAATATTCCAAACCACAATAATGATTATTTTACATAGTTTCTATTCAGACTGTGTGTGTGTGTATATATATATATATATATATATATATATATATATATATATATATATATAGTATATCGTATTGCGTATTTCAAAACCACAGTAGAGGTTGTTGCATAGTCTCTATTCAGATTGTGTATCCACACTGTATATATGACATATATCAAACTATGTGTTTCCAAGTCACAATTATAATTGTTCTTTACTATTCACACTATGCACCAACCCTGTGTATATAATATATATATCATACTGCATGTTTCCAAACCACAATAGTGATTGATAAGAGCCAGTTCACATAGGATATTGCATAAATTCCATAATATATTTCCTAGCAAACAAAAATCCAAGTCTCCATTTACATTAAATGATTCAGCAAGATCACAATATTGTAAACATATCCACCACAACCTAGAATAAAGGTACCTAATTCATTGGTGTAATGCGCCTCTTAGCACCTCTGAAGTATTCAGCTATTAAGGTGTTTTTCTCATTATATCCAGAGGTGTGTACTTGGTGATAGCAGCATGGTCTTTACTCAGTGTCCCAGGCTGAACACTGCACCTGTGCAACAGAAGCTCGTGGGAGCTCAGCAGTCTAATTTTCTTTAAAAAATCTCCATTTTTGCATTAAGATTAGAGATGAGCGAGCATGCTCGTCCGAGCTTGGTGCTCGTTCGAGTATTAGGGTACTCGTAAGTGCTCGCTGCTCGGACGAGTATCTCGCCATGCTCGAGGAAATGGCATCTCCCGCATTTTGAATTTTTGGCGCCTATAAACTCAGTCAATCACAAGCCAGGAGACTCTGCGGTACACCCAGCATCACGTGGGGCCCTTACATGTCGATAGCAGGGGTTGCCTGGCCTGATCAGGTGACCCTGGAATATACTAGTGACTGCCCGCGGTGCTCGTCTCAGATGCTGTCTGGATGTCGTTAGGGACAGATCGGCTGCGTTTCAGGGAGAGTGTTAGGGCCTGGATTTAGTTCTCTGTTAGGCAGAAGTGATATCAAAAGAACCCAACAGCCCTTCTTTTTTTTTGTCTCCTGACTGGGCTGGCTGGCACTAGTAGTGCAGCTATCGCCATATATAACACTTTTTTTTAATTGATTTATCTCAGTGATACAAATCCATTTCATACAGCTGTGTGGAACCATTCTGTGTGTCACAGTTCAGCTGTCCACTCACCACAAACCACAATCCGTATTTTCTGTCCAGGTGACCCATACTGTACGTCACGTAATCAAGTAGGTCTTTTGCTTTCACTGATACAGCTACATTAGAAAAATCTCTGTGCGACATTTGTCTGGACTGCAGTCAAAATAGCCACAGTAAGCAGGGGCTGAGTTTGCTCTCTGATATTTTCTGCACGTCACGTTAAAAAAAATATATATATAAAAAAAAAAATAGTTTTTTGTTGTTTTATCTCAGTGATACAAATCCATTTCATACAGCTGTGTGGAACCATTCTGTGTGTCACAGTTCAGCTGTCCAGTCACCACAAACCACAATCCGTATTTTCTGTCCAGGTGACACATTCTGTACGTCACTTAATTAAAAAAGGTCTTTTGCTCTCACTGATACAGCTACATTACAAAAATCTCTGTGCGACATTTATCTGGGTTGCAATTAAGCAGACCAAGTCTGCCTAATCTAATAATTTCCGTGTAATTGCTCCATACGGCACGGTAAGTAATAACATACGTAATTTAGCTCTAACTTATCCACCTATATACAAAGCACAATCCGTATTATCTGTCCAGGTGACACATTCTGTACGTCACTTAATTTAAAAAAGTCTTTTGCTCTCACTGATACAGCTACATTACAAAAATCTCTGTGCGACATTTGTCTGGGTTGCAGTCAAAATAGCCACAGTAAGCAGGGGCTGAGTTTGCTCTCTGATATTTTCTGCACGTCACGTTAAAAAAAAAAAAATATATATATATATATATATATATATATATATATATATAAAAAATAATAAAAAAAAATAGTTTTTTTGTTGTTTTATCTCAGTGATACAAATCCATTTCATACAGCTGTGTGGAACCATTCTGTGTGTCACAGTTCAGCTGTCCAGTCACCACAAACCACAATCCGTATTTTCTGTCCAGGTGACACATTCTGTACGTCACTTAATTAAAAAAGGTCTTTTGCTCTCACTGATACAGCTACATTACAAAAATCTCTGTGCTACATTTGTCTGGGTTGCAATTAAGCAGACCAAGTCTGCCTAATCTAATAGTTTCCGTGTAATTGCTCCATACTGCATGGTACGTAATAACATACGTAATTTAGCTCTAACTTATCCACCTATATATTTTCTTGTTGAACCCCAGGGCTAAGGGTCGAGGACGAGGGCGTGGGCATTCAATTACTGCAGGGGGCAGAGGCCGTGGTCCTGGGCAGGGTGAGACAGTACCTGCTGATGAGGGAGCAGGGGAACGCCGCAGAGCTACACTCCCTAGCTTCATGTCTCAACTTACAGGGACACGTGGTAGAGGACTGTTGAAACCACAACAGTGCGAACAGGTGATGTCGTGGATTGCGGACAATGCTTCAAGTAATTTGTCCACCAGTCAGTCTTCCACGCAGTCCACCCACATTACCCAAGGGAGCACTCCTCTGGCTCCTCCACCTCAACCTCCTTCCCCCCAGTCTGCCCCCTCCCAGGAAAATTTGGAATGCGATCCGGCATACTCTCAGGAACTGTTTTCTGGACCCTTCCCAGAGTCACAAACCACTTCTCAGGTTGCTGCTGACCTCTTTCCCGATGCCCAAGTTTTCCAACTGTCGCAGTCTGTGGGTGATGATGATGATGACATTGTTGACTTAGTGGAAGAAGTGTGTAAAGAGGTGTTGGACGATGAGGAGACACGGTTGTCAGACAGTGGTGAAGTTGTTGTCAGGGCAGGAAGTCCGAGGGGGGAGCAGACTGAGGAATCGGAGGATGACGAGGTGACTGACCCAAGCTGGGTTGATAAGCCGAGTGAAGACAGTGCTTCTGAGGCGGAGGCGAGTGCTGCACCAGAACAGGTTGGAAGAGGCAGTGGTGTGGCCAGAGGGAGAAGCAGGGCCAGAGCTGGTGCATCAGCAGCAACTGTTTCACGTAGTGAAGCTCCCGTGGCGAGGCCTAGATGTTCGCAAGTGAGGATGACCGACGGACTGCGGTGTGCAACCTGTGCCACACCAGGATCAGCAGGGGTGCCACCACTACTAGCCTAACCACCACCAGCATGCGCAGGCATATGAGTGCTAAACACCCCACTCAATGGAACCAAGGCCGTTCACCACCTCCTGCGGGTCACACCACTGCTCCTTCCCCTGTGTCACTAGCTGCCTTTGCTAGTCAACCCCCTGCCCAGGACCCCGGCACGAGCGCCTCCTGCCGGAAAACCACACCTTCGCCTCCACGATCCTCCACAGCGTCCACCAATGTGTCCCAGCGCAGCGTTCAGCTGTCTTTACAGCAGACGCTGAAGCGCAAGAGGAAATACAGTTCCACCCACCCACATGCCCAAGCCCTCAACGTCCACATCTCCAAATTGCTGAGCCTGGAGATGCTGCCCCATAGGCTGGTAGAGACCGAGGCCTTTCGCAATCTCATGGCGGTGGCTGCCCCTCGGTATTCGGTCCCCAGCCGCCACTATTTTTGTGTGTCGTCCCATCCCTACACCAGCACGTGTCACAGAACATCATCCGTGCCCTGACCAATGCTGTTTCTGAGAAGGTCCAAGTAACCACGGACACGTGGACAAGTGCTGCCGGGCAGGGACACTATATATCACTGACGGCACATTGGATTAACTTGGTGGAGGCTGGGACCGAGTCTGACCCTGGGGCCGCTCATGTACTGCCCACACCGAGGATTGCGGGGCCTACCTCGGTCACGGTCTCTCAGACGTACTATGCCTCCTCCTCCGACCCCTCCACCTCCGAATTACCATCCGTGGGCACGGCGCCTTCAATCGGTAGCTCTAGGCGTAGCAGCAGGCGGTGCTAAAACTGCTAAGCTTAGGTGACAAAAGGCACACCGCCCAAGAGCTGTTAAAGGGCATCACGGCACAGACCGATCTGTGGCTGGCACCGCTGAACCTCAAGCCAGGCATGGTTGTGTGTGACAACGGGCGTAACCTGGTGGCGGCTCTGCAACTCGGCAGACTGACACATGTGCCATGCCTTGCCCACGTCTTCAATCTAATAGTTCAGCGGTTCCTCAAGACATACCCCAATCTGTCTGATTTGCTCACCAAGGTGCTCCGCATCTGTGCGCATTTCCGCAAGTCGACCACAGATGCTGCCACTCTCAGGGCAGCGCAGCGCCACCTACAACTGCCCGCTCACCGACTGTTGTGCGATGTGCCCACAAGATGGAATTCGACATTAAACATGTTATCCAGAGTTTACCAGCAGCGCAGAGCGATTGTAGACTGCCAGATGTCAACTTCCACCAGAACTGGTAGTCAGGTCACTCAGATTCCTCAAGTCTACAATGAGGAGTGGATGTCTGATATCTGCCAGGTGTTGACCAACTTTGAGGAGCCAACACAGATGGTCAGCGGCGATGCCGCCATTATCAGCCTCACCATCCCGCTGCTTTGGCTGTTGAAAAACTTACTAGTCAGCTTGAAGTCGGAAGCATTGCGCTTGTCACAAGAGACGGTGGAGGAAGATACGTCACTTGATAGCCAGAGCACCCTCCAATCTGTTTCTCAGCGCGTATCGGAGGAGGGGGATGAGGATGAGGAGGAAGAGGATGTTGGCGAGACAGAAGAGGGTACCAATGCTCAGTCCTTAACTCTTGAGCATGTATGGGCTGAAGAGGAAGAGAAGGAGGAGGAGGAGGAAATGGAGAGTCAGGCCAGTGAGGAGAGGGAATTCTTGCGTGTTGGGACTGCCTATCCCATGACCCTCGCGTTAGAAGCATTTTTTCAAACACAGATACTGGGTTTCACTCTCCTG
>ONZH01011997.1:0-67952 GCA_900303285.1 Rhinella marina
TGTATATTTCAAGGTACACAGCCGTGTACTAACTGATCAGACGGTGTGTATGAACACCAGGTATGAGAAAATTAATTTGCAAGAGAACGCACAGTACAGTTGCCAATTAAAAGGCCTATATATTGTATATTTCAAGGTACACAGCCGTGTACTAACTGATCAGACGGTGTGTATTAACACCAGGTATGTGAAAATTACTTTGCAAGAGAACGCACAGTACAGTTGCCAATTAAAAGGCCTATATATTGTATATTTCAAGGTACACAGCCGTGTACTAACTGATCAGACGGTGTGTATTAACACCAGGTATGAGAAATTACTTTGCAAGAGAACGCACAGTACAGTTGCCAATTATAAGGCCTATATATTGTATATTTCAAGGTACACAGCCGTGTACTAACTGATCAGACGGTGTGTATTAACACCAGGTATGAGAAATTAATTTTGCAAGAGAACGCACAGTACAGTTGGCCAATTAAAGGCCTATATATTGTATATTTCAAGGTACACAGCCGTGTACTAAGTGATCAGACGGTGTGTATGAACACCAGGTATGAGAAATTACCTTTGCAAGAGAACGCACAGTACAGTTGGCAATTGTAAGCCTATATATTGTATATTTCAAGGTACACAGCCGTTTTTACTAAGTGATCAGACGGTGTGTATGAAACACCAGGTTTGAGAAATACTTTGCAAGAGAACGCACAGTACAGTTGGCATTGTAAGGCCTATATATTGTATATTTCAAGGTACACAGCCGTGTACTAAGTGATCAGACGTGTGTATGAACACCAGGTATGGAAATTACTTTGCAAGAGAACGCACAGTACAGTTGCCAATTGAAAGGCCTATATATTGTATATTTCAAGGTACACAGCAGTAGTGCCAAATATAGTTTGGTATGTAGCAGAGCACCTAATACACCACTAATGCCTCTCTCTGTCCCTACTCCAGCAGCTATCCCTGAATACGGCAGCCGTTCTCTGTAAAGTGTATCTTGTAGTAAAGCTATCACTGTACTGCACATATAGTAGCCCTGATAAGGGCTTTTAATCACGCTCCTGCCTGTCCAACAGCTAAAACTGTCTCTCCTTCTCCAGCCTCTGTCCCTGACTAAGTTCACCAGCATATGCGAACGAGCAGGAAGAGCTGAGTTTTAATATTCAAGGTCACATGGTTTTTCCAGCCAATGCATGTAGACGCCGTTTTCGCGATGCCAGCGTGCTCAGCGTGCCTGTCATACCCCCCCTGCATGGTGATTGGTGGAAAAAGAGCGCCAGGGAAGGTGGGAGGGGAAACGAATTCTAAGTGCGCCATCGCCGTTATACTCGAAAGAAATCGAGCACGCCGAATATCGTAGTATTCGATCGAATACCAGCTCGATCGAACACTACTCGCTCATCTCTAATAAAATGCAGTTCAACAATATAAAACCATATAAGTGTAAACAATGGCATACATCATAGTGCCTGTTAATCTTTCCAAGTGGTCTAAAGTAGTGAATGTATGGCTTTGTGTAGTATCAATAGGAGCAAATGTCCACAAATATCCATAGCCCAGAATACCCTTGCTCTTCGGCACTACAATGTATTGAAAAGGCAAAACTAAAATATTGCACTGACAGTGGTATTCAGTTTATTACTTAGTACTTAGTTGAAGCACCTTTGGCAGCAATTACACCCTCCAGTCTTCTTGGGTACGATGCCACAAGGTTTAGTCACCTGGATTTAGTGACTTGATTTGTTTTTACTTTGCCATTCTTCTCCACAGAGCCTCTCAAGCTCTGTCAGGTTGGATGGGGACCGTTGGTTGACAGCCATTTTCCGGTCTCTCCAGAGATGTTTAATTGGTTTCAAGTCAGGGATCTGGCTGGGCCACTCAAAGACATTCAGAGAAATGTCCATAAACCACTTCTATATTGTCTTGTCTGTGTGCTTAGAGTCATTGGCCCTGATTTATCATACCATCACTCCAGAATTCTGGCATCAAAAAGTCGCAAAATAGGGCTTTTGCGACTTTTTTGCGCAAAATTTTGCGACTTTTTGCATGTGTACACCACTCACTCCAGTTTTGTAATATGGGTGGAAAAGTGGGTGTAGTTATCTATGTTAATGAGTTTCACTCCAGATTTATCATTGCGACTTTTTTAAAAAGTCGCAAAATAGTCGCAATCTCACTCCAGGAGGAGGGTGGAGTAGGAAAAGTGGAGTAGCTTCTCTAGACAGAAGTGTTAGGTCATTTCTACTTTTTCTTTCTATTTTTAGTGTTAGGTTTAAGGACAAGCCACATTTATCAAACAACCTGTGACATTTGATAAATGTGGCACAAAGTACTCCAACACAGACTGAAGCAAAACTGACTTCAAATATTCTCCTAATAATAAATTCCCCCCTTTGTCTTTTTGGAAGATAAACCTTATACCTAGTCTGAGATCCAGAGCACACTGAATGAGGTTTTCATTAAGAATATCTCAGTACTTTGCTCCATTCAGCTTTCCCTCAATTCTCAAAACCAAAATTTTCTTATAATGTCTTAGTATTAAAATGCCCCCAATAATGCCCTCAGTATTAAAAAATGCCCCAGTGATGTCCCCTCTCTAGAGGCGGACTGGGAACTTAAAGTGGCCCTGGAAAAAATACTAAAAGTGGCCCTGCTTTGTAGTTGGGTCCAAATTGTTGGAAGGCAGGGACAGCAATACCATATTGTGGCACATTATACCACCCCAACAGAGCCAGATACCACATTACAACACAAAATACATTCCCAAAAACTTCCACTGGCCGGCCGTGAGGAGGACCTAGGCGGCCCCCTGGGCATCGTCCCACCGGGAAATTTTCCTGTAAGGTCATAACAATAATGTCCCCCCACGGTCTTAAATGGATTAATCCTACTACGTGCTCCCCACAGTAACATTTCCCAAACAGTGCCCCCCAACAGTATTGCCCCTCACAACAACCCCAACAGTAATGTCCCCCTAAAATAATATCCTCAACAATAATGCCTCGTACAGTGGCCCCCACAATAAGGTCTCCCCATAGTAGTGTCTCCCCCACAGTGCCCCCAACAGTAACGTAGCCCCCAAAAAGGCCCCCATAAGTAATGTCCATAAGAGGCCAGGTAAGAACAAAAAAACAAACTCACCTGGGTCTTGTCCCCCTCCATCTGCAATGCTGGCCTCTTCCCACCCACAGCCTGGAATGATCAGGTGCAGGTGTCCAGCCGAAATTCTGGCACAGATGTCATCATATCCACAGGGGGAGAGTAGGCCTGGAGCCTACGAGAGTGAAATACAGGGAAGGGAACCATCGGCTCCCATGCCTTGCCACAGTATTCAACTGCATCATTGTCCAGAGGACAGCGATACAGTTTAATTCAAAACGGGGACTTGTGGCCACACAGTACAGTGCCATCCCCAACTTCATGGCGTCCTAGGCATGAACCCTGGCGTGCCTAATGGCAAGTGTGGCCCTGGTGCAATTACTTCCATATTATAGGGGAGAGGATAACACTGAGGACGTCTCTAAACAAGTGCACTCTACTCCTAAATGATTTATTCACCTCAAGACCCTTCTAGATAATGATTTTTTTTGGTATGCTGATGCTGCACTCTTCACAGACCCCTTTCTTCACCAAGACATGGTCTCACACACCACCATCACCTTCATTTGAATCTCTTGGACTGTGTGGTCACCTGACCAGACTGCCGGAGGCAGGCTCAGTTATAGCCCATGCTTCTTCCTGCTGCATCACAAAGGAACCCCGTTCATCAGGGACAGGCAGTGCCAACATTTTCCTATTTTCCTTCAGTCACACTGTTTATGCAGGGGGAGGGAGTTGGGGTTTAAGTACATATCCTATGATTGAAGGGGTATCCTAAGATTTTGTTATTGTTTACCTATCCTCAGGATAAGCCATCAGTATCTGATCATTGGGGGTCCAACATCCTGAACCGCACTGAAAAACCGCACATAATCTGCAATATGTGCAGGTAGCCTAAAACTCACAACATAAACTGGTCCTGCAGATCGACAAACTGCAGTGCAAGTCAGTTTATAATGTGGGTATGCTCCACATTGTGTGGATAAGATTTCCAAAAACTCAACCACCCTGTAAATGTAAAATGCTGCAAATTTGCTGCATGCAAATTCATAGCATTTATATCACACGTGAACGTACTCTAATAGAAGCAAACTTATTATATAGATGTGTGTGGTAAGGTGTAGGGCCAGGTACTCAGACAAGTATTAAAAAAAAATATACAGTATATATATATATATATACACACTGTATACGGTATATACACATATATATATTGTATACAGTATACACACAAGTATATACAGTACATATACATAGTAACATAGTAACATAGTTTGTAAGGCCGAAAAAAGACATCTGTCCATCCAGTTCAGCCTGTTTTCCTACAAGTTGATCCAGGGGAAGGCAAAAAACCCTGTGAGGTAGAAGCCAATTTTCCTCACTTTAGGGGGAAAAATTCCTTCCCGACTCCAGTCAGGCAATCAGAATAACTCCCTGGATCAACGACCCCTCTCTAGTACCTATAACCTGTAATATTATTACCCTCCAGAAATACATCCAGGCCCTTCTTGAACTCTCTTAGTGAACTTACCATCACCACCTCCTCAGGCAGAGTTCCATAGTCTCACTGCTCTTACCGTAAAGAATCCTCTTCTATGTTTATGTACAAACTTTCTTTCCTCCAGACGCAGAGGATGTCCCCTCGTCATGGTCACTGTCCTCGGGATAAATAGATGATGGGGAGAGATCTCTGTACTGACCTCTGATATATTTATACATAGTTATTAGATCTCCCCTCAGTCGTCTTTTTTCTAAAGTGAATAACCCTAATTTTGATAATCTTTCTGGGTACTGTAGTCCACCCATTCCAGTTATTACTTTAGTTGCCCTCCTCTGAACCCTCTCCAGCTCTGCTATGTCTGCCTTGTTCACAGGAGCCCAGAACTGTACACAGTACTCCATATGTGGTCTGACTAGTGATTTGTAAAGTGGCAGGACTATGTTCTCATCACGGGCATCTATGCCTCTTTTGATGCAACCCATTATCTTATTGGCCTTGGCAGCAGCTGTCTGACACTGGTTTCTGCAGCTTAGTTTGCTGTTCACTAAAATTCCTAGGTCCTTTTCCATGTCAGAGTTACCCAATGCTTTACCATTTAGTATGTACTGGTGACTTGCATTATTCCTTCCCATATGCATAACCTTACATTTGTCAGTGTTAAACCTCATCTGCCACTTTTCTGCCCAAGCCTCCAGTCTATCCAGATCCTGCTGTAGCAGTGCACTGTCCTCTTCTGTGTTAATTACTTTACACAGTTTAGTGTCATCTGCAAAAATTGATATTTTACTGTGCAAGCTTTCTACAAGATCATTAATAAATATATTGAAGAGAATAGGACCCAATACAGACCCCTGTGGTACCCCACATATGCACATATATATACTGTATACACTATATACACATGCACATACAGTACATACGTACAAATATATGATCTATACAGTGTATACACAAGTATGTACAGTATGTACAGACATATATACAGTACACATATTTACTGTATACAGTATATATACAAGTACTTACCGTACATACACACATATATACTGTATACAGTATATATACAAGTACTTACAGTGCATACACACATATATACTGTATACAGTATATATACAAGTACTTACAGTACATACACACAGATATACTGTATACACTATATATAGTACATATACACAGAGTCACTTACAGGCATCCTGGGGGTTAACGTGAAGCAGGGTAAGGTGGAGAAGATGGTCTACTAGTTTTCCCTGTTGCTGTTTTTCAGCGCTTCCTCACGATCTTCACTGCTTGCAGGCATAGGTAGTGAATTATAGCCTGTGACCCGACAGGAAGTTCACGTGGGGTCAGGGGTTATCATTCACTGCCCGTGCTCTGTACAAAAGCCGCTCTATGAAAGTGGAAAAGAGCGCTGGCTGCACTCTGTGCAGTGCAGTCCGGTAGCTGTCAGGAGGAAGCAGGGACGTTCTGCCCGCTCCTCAATAGTCTTTGCGCATACCTCCCAAGTGTCCCTCTTTTGGAGGGACAGTCCCTCTTTTTGACTCAAGTCCCTCTGTCCCTCTTTTATCCTTAAATGTCCCTCTTTTTGACCTGGAGAATTAATGCATAAATGTGCATTAATAAATGTACTAAATTGCTCCTTACTAAAGTGTCTGTGTGGTTTCTACCTATAAATTAGACCAGAACTTCATTATTTGGTGCAATTTGGACCTTAAAATATCTATAATCTGATGATTTATGAGCTAATGTTTATATGGACAATGCAGAGCAAGAAAAAAATTGCCGCAGGGGCTCTAGTAATTATGCTTTGGGCGGAGTTAGAGGTGTGACCTAGTATGAAAAAACTGGCGTCATGCACGCCACCAGTGGCGTAACTAGAGGTCTATGGGCCCAGAGCAAACTTTTAATTTGGGCCCCCCCGCGACCGCCCAACACCCTCCCCTCCCAGACCGCCCAACACCCCCCCGGACAACCCCTTTAACTGAGTACCTTTACATGTGGCATACCCTCCACTGATACTGCCAGAATTGTTCTTTTTTTTTTTTTTTAAAGACCCTGCCCTGCTATCATCCCCTAAAGTTTTGCTGCCCAATATGTTACCACTGAGCAGTCCAATGGCAGTGGACTGCGTCATAGCTGGGGGAGAAGGAGACACCCACTGAGAAACGCTCGCATCTCTTCCTCCTGTAAGGATGCTCGGTATAAACATAATGGGCGCCAAAACTTTGGGGGAATACAGCAGGGCAGGCAAGGGAATCTTCCAAGAAAATTTCTGGCAGCATCAGAGGAGGGTACTCAACATGTAAAGGTAAAAAAAACTGGGAAAAAACTCTCTCTCAGTCTCACCGTATATGTATATTTCACTTTGCCCCCTCTGTATAGATTCCAGTCCCCCCGTGTGTATATATATTCCATTTTTTTCCGCTTCTGTATATAAATACATTAACCCCCTCTCTATATATATTCCATTTTTGCCGCCTTTGTATATATATTCCATTCTGCCCCTTCTAAAAATATATACCTTTTTTGCCTCTCATCTGTATATATATATATATATATATATATATATATATATATATATATTCCATTTTGCTCCCTCTGTATATATATACATATATATATATATATATATATATATATATGTTCCTTTTTTGCCCCCATCTGTATATATAGAAATTCCATTTAGCCCCTTTCTATATATATATATATATATATATATATATATATTTCCCCCCTCTCTATATATATTCCTTTTTTGCCCCCATCTGTATATATAGAAATTACATTTTGCCCTCTCTCTATATATATATCCATTTCCCCCCTCTCTATATATATTGCCCCCCCACTGTATATAACCCCCCGCGCCTCCCCCATCTGTATAGATGGAATTCCATTTTTCCCCTCTCTGTATAATTAATAATCCATTTCCCCCCCACTGTATATAAAACCATTTTCCCCCCGTTTTTGTATATATTGCTATTCCATTTTGGCTGCCCTATGTGTCCTGTGGGCGGTTTTGGCGGCCCTCTATATGGGCGGCGGGGGCCCCCCCCCCTTTATAATCGATTACCTGCCTTTTCCAGGCAGCCCAGGTGCCCCCAGATTTTTTTTTAATTCTTTATAGTCCAGGTGGGTGCCCTGGACTGTAAAAAAAATGGACAGACACACACACACACAAAAATATACTTACCAGGTCCGCCGACGCCTTCTTCTCAGTCCCCACTTAGCGCCCGAACATCCGGTCAGGAAGATCCCGCGAGACATGTGACCCAGCAGCATGTCTCATGGAATCACAGAGCCACTCGCAGCGCTGGAGTTGGGACTCGGGAGGCTGACCACTCCAGCCTGGTGTGTGGTAAGGGTGGGCGGGGCGTGCCGCATGGCGTGGGGACCGGCTGGCTGGGGTGGTATGGGGCAGGCCTCTCTGCCCCTGACAATTACATGCACTTGCGGGCCCCGGGCCCCCTTTCCCCGCCGGGCCCGGTCGCGGTCGCACCCTCTGCGACCGCGATCGTTACGCCCCTGCACGCCACACACATTGTCCCTCTTTGCAATTTTCAAAAGTTGGGAGGTATGTCTTTGCGGCATGTCTTGATAGGGAAGCTGTTCTTTCACCACAGTGACAGCGCATAGAGTACTATGTACTAGCTGTCTCTGTGAACTACTGTTTCAAATGCCGCCCTCACCTTCCCCTAGATGGCGCCACCTGAGGCGGCTGCCTCACCTCGCCTCATTAAAGGTGCGCCCATGTAGGCAACAATGATATTTATCAATGATTGATAACAATATTGAGAGCCTATCCTGAGGATAGGTCACAAATAACAAAATACTTGAGAGCCCTTTTCACACATACGGTTAGTGGCTTTTCACATTTTATTGCAACTTACTTCTAGGCTGTAACTTTTATGCTTTTTGATATGAAATAAAGATTTCATCTTCTATTTTATCCTACATGCGATTACCAGTTCTTCTTCCTATGCAGTATTGCTTTGCCATTTTTGTTGCAGCTTTCTGCTACAACTTTCAGTATACCATGGCACAAATATCACGTTTTTGCTCATTTTCTGCAAAACTGTGCTAGCTGCACATAGATTTGTTCCTTAACTGCCTTTTTTTTTTTTTTTTTTGCGAAAATTTCTACCCAACATTTGTCAAGTTACAGGTTAATATTTAGAGAATTGATCTTCTCATTTCCCACCATCTGGAGTCAAAGGGAATTTATTGTATCTGTCCTAATTCCCCTTGCCAGTTTGAAAAATAAGACATTATGATTTAAAGGGGAAGTACTCATCTTGTCCATTGTTCTGCTTACAGTGTGTTCTCAGTAATCATGCAGTAAACAGTAACAAACTGGACCTGATTCTACGAAGGAGAAAGGAGAAGTGTGAAGCTACTGTGGTTAGTTCCTTAGCTTGGGAGGTAAATTGTGCAGAATGAAAGGTTTGTGGCATAGGCGGGAACCGGTGTGGCAGAATGACTGAAGCATTGTGATCTCTGATGCCTCATGTAAAAGTATGTAGTATCTGAATTGGTATCTTTGTACTGTATATTGTAAGCTGAGTGACAACTATTTTCTAGAGAGTTCAAAAGAGGTTCTCCACATATAGATGTATCAGGCATGGGTTAATAATAGGGCCTATGGATGCACATAGGAGGGTTAATCCATTTAAGACTAATCTATCTCTAAGTTACAGCAGAGAGCCACTAACAAAACCTTTCTCCATTCTGGTAGGTCAGCCTATCCATGTATTACATGGTCACATATTCATTTGAATGGTCACATGTAATACTACATTTCTCCTGTAGTGGTTGCTGTAAAGGTGGCCGGAATTACGGTTACAGCTGAGCTTATTGTGCATCAAAAAATGCTTCTGATAAATTATTATTTGATAAATTTATTTAAAAACACAATTAATAAATGTTCCTAAGAGACTCCAACCAAGTTACACTGACTATTATATGATATAAGAAAGCACAAGTCTCCTTTGATGGTGATATACAAATTTCTGCACCAGAAGCCTGCCACAAAGGGGGAGCAATCTGAAGACATGTTGTAATTTTAGTGACAGCACGGATCTGGAAGGCTGTTTACCCACCGGAACAGCCTGCCGGACACCCCTGCCGCTAATGTGAAAGTAGCCTTATACAGCTAGCACTGAATGGGCTAGTATTCTGTTTCTCCCCCAAATATTCTTTATATCAGCCCAAGCTGAGAACCCTATTATGGAATGGATCAGCAAAGAAGGTCCTTTTATATTATTATCACTATTATTATTATTAACGCCATTCATTCCATGGTGCTGTACATATGATAGAGTATACATACATAATAAAGACAATTTCACTAAGCATGAACAAGACGTATTACAAACTGGTGCAAACTGGTACAGAAAAAGAGAAGGCCCTGCCCATGAGCGCTTACGATCTACAAGGTATGGAGGAAAGAAACAGTAGGAGAGGGTAAAGCTGGTCATGGCGGTATAGAGGCAGCAGGGTTGTAGACTTGTCTGAAGAGGTGGGTTTTCAGGTTTCTTTTGAAGGATTCCACTGTAGGTAAGAGTCTGATATGACTGATGTGAGAGTCTTTACTTTTCATTGTAGAAGAATCTACATTATATATACCCTTCTAAGACAATCTGGGTCACACCTGCCCCCTGAAATACAATAAAAATCAACAGCTTTACCTTCGAAGACAGTAATTTGTTGAGTTCCCCTTTCAAGGGATTTTCCCCATTTATCAAAAACATAACTGTTTTCTAGAAGAGGACAAGGCTCATTTATATAAAATGTTGCTGTGACAACCATTTTCCATCTGCAAAAATAGAGCAACTGTTCACAATGTTAGTATAAGGACGTATGAAGATTTTGTGCAAATTCTGTATAAAGGTAGAAAAGTTGTCCTTCAACGTGTTAATATACAAGAGGAACAAACTGTGTCCCCTACCAGAGTGGCTGGCTGTCACACTCATGCCAATCAGAATGCCAGTAAAACATGCCACCACGAGTGCATGCCATAGATGCCTACTCAGGCATAGGCCCCCATTCCAGCACTGCCACAATAAGAAATATCTAGATATTTTAAGAAATAGAACTTCCTACCATACCCATTAAACTCTTGCGCCATATTGCATTAATATAATGAGCACTTGAAGAAGACTCTCACATTCCTTCTCAAGCACAGTGACTGAAATCATATCATCATTGGGATCCTTATTATCTGGAGCCCTTGACAACAGAACTACCTGTAATGCCCTGATGACAGCTTTGTGTTCCTGTCAGTCACTCCCCATATAATGCCAGATACAACTCAAAAATGCCCCCATTGAAGCTTTGAGTCACCCCAAAGTCCAGTCTTTGCCTGACTGGCATAGAGAGCCCGGGCCTGTGATATTCAGGAGAAACAGGGTTGCCAACCAGAATTTTTCTTTTTAATAAATAACTTATTCCAAAATGATGGCCAAATTGGAAAACCACAATGAATGGTAAAGATAATAAGTAATACATTTCTATAGCTGATAAGAACTCCTTACTAGCATTTACTGTGAGATGTACAATGATGATAATTACCACCAAAATAATCCAGTCAAGTACCACCAGACTCAAAAAAATTACAGACACATCTTTTTTCACAGACACAGGAAAAAAAGTCACCTATCTTTACGGACTGTCCAGAAATTTCTGGATGGTTGGCAACCCTGAGGAGAAGAGCTATACTGAGGGTAACCCATGGAAATTGTTCCTAGGCCTACAATATTAAAATGGGATCTGCAATGGCCTTAGGACGTATCTTGATACTCACCCCGGTTCCCCTGCTGTGCACCTGCAACCTGGCCATGGAATACATAGAGAGGCCTCCTGACCATGGGTACATAATGGAGAAGACTCCTGGAGAAGTCCTCTCTGTGCCTTCCTGTGCTGGTTTGCGGTGGAGTCAGCGGCAGGGGTGCTATTCATGTCTGAGGTGACAGAGTCCCTTTAAAAAGGTTGTGTCATGAAGACAACACTTGTCCCTGGTGGTCGTGAATACGTGGTCCCTGTCTGGCAACAAGTATGGCTGCCGTTATAGCTCTCATAAAACCATGCAGTGATGTATGGCAGTATATTGCTGCATTGGAGCCAGGACTACTGAGTAAAAACATATGCTGGATCTCCAGCCTTCTTTCTCTCTTATTACGTCATGTCCTCCTCTGCTGTGTTGTGCTTCTTCCTATTTCTGCAGAGTTAAACCCAATCCTCACTGCCCTCACAGAAAGTCCCTTGACTTCTCGACCTCTTGTAGAATCTCTCCATGACCATTGTAATTACAGGTTTATGCAGAGCTGCAAGTAAATGAAACATTTGGCACTTCCTCATTGTGCCTTAGTCACTGCTCCTATCTCCTCCTCTGGAGCCAGTCACCTCCTTCCACGTTACAACATTCCCCTCATGCAGAGTTTAATTCCAAGGAAAAACTTCAGGTTCTGGAACATCCTGCACGATTCATCCTGTACTGGAAGAGCCACCACCTCCATAAGATGGGCATGATTAGGGCATCAACCTATAACTGTATGGCTGTGTTTGCAGTGTGGATCAATCAAGTGCTAATTAATGCTCAGTCAGAGTCAACAAGTGCCACTCCGCATGATTTACCCAGCTTGTGGGGACATGTAGGTGGCCTGGTTGATCAGTAATCCACTATGTGGGTGATCTTGGCAAATGACCCATGCACGGTATGACTTCAAAGAACTTATCAGGGTATATAAAATATCATGTTAGAGCAATGCCTAAATTGCAAAATGACAGGAAACTCCATAAATAACATTTCCACTATCTGAACATTTTACAGGGAAGGGGGTCAAACATCATGTTAGTTGCATGCAGAGCAATTCCACAACATAGCGCTATTTGGGCTGAGGCTTCTAAAAGCAGCAGTGTTGTGTCATGTGTGCAGTAGCATACATAGCAATTCCATAATCGTTGGAGTTGAACCTGTTACAAGTAGGAGCCTTAATCACCACCATACATAGGCAACTCCATAAACAGCAGCACCCTAAACACTCACTATTTAAGGCTACTTTCACCTTTGTGGCATTGTGATCTGGCCCACAGTTCCGACAGAGAATGCTGCGTATCCGCCGGACACAAACCACAGCATGCAGCGTTTTCTGTCCGGCCAATTCTTAGCATTTTTGCCTGGCTGCGGCCGGATCTCCACTATACCCCATTATAGATAATGGGGCTGGCGGGCAGTCTGGTTGTATCCGGCAGTGCCAGATCTGGAGAATTCCAGCAGCCTATTTTCGACCGGAGCAGACTGCCGGAATTGCTGCCGTAGATGTGAAAATAGCCTAAGGTAGAACATTTCATAAGCAGAATTTTTCAACATCATGTTGGGCAATTGCCTAAACAGCAATTCCCTAAACTAATGTGCATCCTTCTACAAATAGTGGTGATCCAATCGTAACCATTCAGAGCTGCTGTAAATATTTAACTACTATTAATATTGCAGGCTTTTGCTGTTGGGCAAAGGAAGACGCTCCTTCTATAATTAGTAATATGATATTGGAAAATAACAATGCACTTCCTTTGGTTTTATAGGGTCTGTCAACCTCTCTCCATGTCCTATTAGTCTGGATTCACATGCAGCATTTTGCTGCATTTCTTATAGTGTTTTTTTTTTCTGCTTCGAAATATGCTTTATTTTTTAGGTCAATGAAGATGTTGTTTCAGTAAAGGGGTTGTCTGGGCTACAGATATTAAAGGGAGTCTTTCACCTCCATATGCCCCTACAGAGCATTTACGTCGTCACATAGCACACCTAATCATAAATCTAATGGTACCTTTGTCTTTTTCTTTAGCTTTGTAGAAGCTGCAAAAACGATGTTTTATTCATATGTAAATGAGCATCGCCGTAGCTACTGCACATGCCCCGGCCCGGCGAGAGACTGCACGGGATCTCGCCAGGAAAGAAGGAGGATGCAAATGAGGAGGAGGGCAGGCGGAGGCAGTGACTGGGCCGGGGTAACAGGCAAAAAAAGTACAGGAGCCCGGGCTCCACGACAGTGAACGCCGCTTCCGGGCACTTCCAAAGGCTCATTTACATATGAATAAAACAGCGTTTTTGCAGCTTCTACAAGGCTAAAGAAAAAGACAAAGGTACCATTAGATTTAATGGTAGACCAGACCTTGACATACAATTCAACGCAGCTTTACTAAGGTAGACTTGCATCCAAACAATTTTGAGGCTTGCTCTTGGTTTCAGCAGGCTTTAAAAAGGCTCTGTCACCAGGATCAACCCTATTGAAGCAGATATACTGCCTGGTAGGGCTCATCATGCTGATTAAAACAATATCTTTCTTTTGTCTGTATGATAAACAGCTGCAGAGAAATCAGAGGTTTCATTTATATGTAAATGAGCAATTGGAGCACCAAGAGGCGGGGCTGAATCATCTGAGCACTGCTATACAACACCCCCTATGCTCTTCACACTCCCCCCTCCCCTTGATTGACAGGGCTGTGGGCAGAGCGTGCAGAGCACTGCAGGTGTTACATAGCAGTATTTAGAATATTTAGCCCCGCCTCTTGGTGCTCCGATTGCTCATTTGCATATGAATACAACCTCTGATTTCTCTACAGCTGTTTATCATACAGACAAAAGAAAGGTACAGTTTTAATCAGGATGATGAGCCCTAACAGGCAGTACGTCTGGTTTAATAGGGTTGATCCTGGTGACAGAGCCTCTTTAACATATAACTGGCAGGCAATCATACTTCTGCTATAACTCTGTTTGCTCACTGGTGTACTCAGAAGCTGATCTGGAGCCTTTGCTTTACTCCTTTATGCTGCACTTCTCTCCTTGCTTGGACTTGAATTATGCCAGCCAGGGAACAAGTTAGAGTCTTGTCAGCTCCAACATGGAGTCTGAACTGGAATAATCTAGAACTGTCAGCAGGACTAGCCCACTTCTGCCCAGAAGGGGGAGAATGGAATGGTGAGTTCCATTCTCTCTAACTATAGCTCTACCTTGCTTGCTGCCACCTGCTGCCAAACCAGGCACATTACATATTAAACAGTTGCATAATGATACGGATACACATGGATGCATACCTCCCAACCGTCCGGGATCCAGCGGGACAGTCCCGGATTGCAGTGGCTGTCCTGCTGTCCCGGTACGGGGGAGGTATGTCCCGGTCTCTGGCAGCTGTCTCTGCATCCATAGGACGCAGAGACAGTTGCCTGTTGCAAGAAGAAGCAGACAGCCTGAATCGGCTACCTGCTTCTTCTATCCTCCCCCCCCCGTCCCCCCCTGCAGCTCTCTCCATACCTTCTGCTATCTGTGCCTCATGTCTAGGTGGGGGGCTGAGCCGACCGTCAGTCAGCATTGTCTCTGCCCCCTCTAGACAAGAGAAGAAGATCTCCTGCTGGTGATGCTGCTGCTAGGAAAAAAGGTAAGTATAAGGTTTTTATTTTTTTTAACTTTCTGTGAGGGGACTGCACTGTGTTTATTATCCCTGTACTGTGACATCACTGTGTTTATTATCTCTGTACTGTGACATCACTGTGTTTATTATCCCTGTACTGTGACATCACTGTGTTTATTATCCCTGTACTGTGACTTCACTGTGTTTATTATCCCTGTACTGTGACATCACTGTGTTTATTATCCCTGTACGGAGACATCACTGTGTTTATTATCTCTGTACTGTGATATCACTGTGTTTATTATCCCTGTACGGTGACATCACTGTGTTTATGATCCCTGTACGGTGACATCACTGTGTTTATTATCCCTGTACTGTGACATCACTGTGTTTATTATCCCTGTACTGTGACATCACTGTTTATTATCCCTGTACTGTGACATCACTGTGTTTACTATCCCTGTACGGTGACATCACTGTGTTTATTATCCCTGTACTGTGACATCACTGTGTTTACTATCCCTGTACGGTGACATCACTGTGTTTATTATCCCTGTACGGTGACATCACTGTGTTTATTATCCCTGTACTGTGACATCACTGTGTTTTTTATCCCTGTACTGTGACATCACTGTGTTTATTATCCCTGTACTGTGACATCACTGTGTTTATGATCCCTGTACGGTGACTTCACTGTGTTTATTATTCCTGTACTGTGACATCACTGTGTTTATTATTCCTGTACTGTGACATCACTGTGTTTTTTTATCCCTGTGCGGTGATATCACTGTGTTTATTATCCCTGTACTGTGACATCACTGTGTTTATTATCTCTGTACTGTGATATCACTGTGTTTATTATCCCTGTACTGTGACATCACTGTGTTTATTATCCCTGTACTGTGACATCACTGTGTTTACTATCCCTGTATGGTGACATCACTGTGTTTATTATCCCTGTACTGTGACATCACTGTGTTTATTATCCCTGTACTGTGACATCACTGTGTTTATTATCTCTGTACTGTGATATCACTGTGTTTATTATCCCTGTACTGTGACATCACTGTGTTTATTATCCCTGTACGGTGACATCACTGTGTTTATGATCCCTGTATGGTGACATCACTGTGTTTATTATCCCTGTACTGTGACATCACTGTGTTTATTATCCCTGTACTGTGACATCACTGTGTTTTTTATCCCTGTACTGTGACATCACTGTGTTTACTATCCCTGTATGGTGACATCACTGTGTTTACTATCCCTGTACGGTGACATCACTGTGTTTATTATCCCTGTACGGTGACATCACTGTGTTTATTATCCCTGTACTGTTACATCACTGTGTTCATTATCCCTGTACTGTGACATCACTGTGTTTATTATCTCTGACATCAGTGTGTTTATTTTCCCCGTGCAGTAAGGGGACTGGGTGAGATTAGCTTATAGTGGGTGGAGTTAGGGGCGTGGCCTAGTGCTGAAAAAATTTGCTACGTGCGCCGCACAATATGTCCCTCTTTGTTCGGAGGTATGTGGATGTATTGGATGAAGGACCTGAAAAAGCATACATGAGATGATATTTTAACCCATTAGAGATAGTAGCAAGGTGTAGGAGTGGTAACACCACTCTGGGGTGTTACATATGAAGCAAAAGTATAAGGCTCTGTATACTGTGTAGTGTGAGTCGATGGTGTGCTGGTGCACATAAGTAGCTGAGCTGCAGTACCGCGCACCACCACTACACTGTGTATGGTGCTGTCCAGCTCTCTACAGTGTATACTTTCTTCCACAGTGGGTGACAGCAACAGCTGATCTGCGCTGGCAGAGAAAGTGTCCAATGTGTAAACGATGGTACATGTGTCAGGCCTGATGTCCTAGCCCCGCCCCCTCCACACACCTGTTACTCCTTACTATACCCAAGTGGCAAGCACATCACAAAAAAGCCCATGCGACAAGATATTGTTACACGGCATTTAAAAAGTCAAATGGTGTCTTGCAAATTTTTTTTTTAAGTCAAAAACTGGTGTAGCACCCATCGTAAATCACCTGTTTTCAAAGGAGAAAGGGGAGATATATAAAAGCTGGTGTAAAAGAAAACTGGCTTAGCTGCCCATAGCAACCAATCAGATTTCACCTTTTATTTTCCATAGGGACTCTGAAAATAAAAGGTGTAATCTGATTGGTTGATAAATCTGCTCCAAAGTTTCTGGCACAGAGCTGAACGTGCATGTGTATTATGGCATCAGCAAGAATAGCTGGCAGCAGAGCAAGATTTCTTTTCAAGATTTATAGGTGCCCACTATTATTAGTGCTTATACACACGTCTACATTAAAAATCGCCCATGTTGCAACCACAACTCACTGCTGATTTTTAATACAACAATAAGGTCCATACGTCTGTGTGGAACTAATATTAAATCCTCCCAAGTGACCCGGATCTGGTGGGATTTGAATTTCAGTGGCTGTCCCACAGTCTCAGAACGACTGATGTATGTCCCTCTCTCAGCTGTCTCTGCATACATAGGACGCAGAGACAGTTACTTTTCGTGGCGAAGCAGGAAGCCGTCCGCTCCCCACTGCACCTTTCAGCTCAGCTTCCAGCATTCCCCAGCAGCAGCATGATATCTGTCACACCATGCGCTGCTGGGCTGTGTAGGAGGTTGGGGTGCAGGCCAGGAATCAGCCTCTGCTTCTCCTACACAGCCCAGCAGCACGATGTGTAAAGCATCATTCACACATTCAACTCATTTCCATCAGTGATTGTGAGCCAAAACCAGGATTGGAGACTACACAGACATAAGGTGTAAGATAAACATCTGCACCTGGTTTTGGCTCACAATCACTGATGAAAAACATTGACTGAACACTGATGTGTAAATGAGGCATAACAGTATCCAGCCTGCTGCTGCTGGGGAGCAAAGGGTGAGCTATGATGATCATCAGAGGAACTAGGTGAGTATTTACTGTTTTTTTAACTTCCTGTGATGGGGCATATCTGGGTATAACTACTTTGAGGGGGCAAATCTGGGCATAACTACTATGATGAGGCATGTCTGGCCATAACTACTGGTAGGGGGCATATCTGGGCATAGCTAATGTGACGGGGCATATTTGGGCATAGCTACTGTGATGGGGGCACATATCTGGGCATAGCTACTACGAAGGGGACACATCTGGGTATAGTTACTGTAAAGGTGGGATATCTGGGCATAGCAACTGTGAAGGGGGCACATATATGGCCAAAATTACTGTGAAGGGGGCATAATTTGGTCATGACTACTCTGAAGGGGTCATATGTGGGCATAACTACTGTGAGGGTGGCACAATTTGGTCATGACTTCTGTGAAGGGGCACACTTTGAGCATGACAAATGTGAAGGGGGCACATCTAGGCACAGCAACTGTGAAGGGGCACATGTGAGCATTACTACTGTGATGGGGGCACATATTTGGACATATCTACTGTGAAGGGGGCACATATCTGGTCATAACTACTGTGAAGGGGCACAATTTCAGCATGATTACTGTGAAGGGGAAAATGTGGTTATAACTACTGTGAAGGGGGCACATGTGGGCATAACTACTGTGAATGGGGCACCATTTGGGCATGACTTCTGTGAAGGGGCACACTTTGAGCATGACAAAGTGAAGGGGGCACATCTAGGCACAACAACTGTGAAGGGGGCACATGTGAGCATTACTACTGTGATGGGGGTACATATTTGGACATACTGGGGCTCATTTACTAAGATTGCTATGCCAATTTTTGCCACGAAAAAAGTCACAAGACCTCCTTTTGCAACTTTTTTAAACATATTGTCGCAAGAGGATTTTTATGCCAATCTGGGGAATGGCAGGGGATGGACCATCGCCCTCAGCAAATTCGCTAATATTTACACCTATTTCCAGGAGTAAACAACGTCTGACATCTACTCCAGTCAGGGGCCAGAAGTAAATTTTAAGCTAGGTGCACAGGGGTACATTTACTAAGACCTCCGTAAGAGTAATCTAATTTATTAGGCACCTCTGTGGCAGTCCTTGCACGTGGTGTAAAAACTATGCCGGCTCCTGGCTGGCGTAGCCTTTCGCTAACATTACCACCTGTTTCCAGGCGTAAATGTTAATATAACATAACATATAACATAATTATGCTCCGTGGTAGCGGAATCCATAACGGAATTCTTAGATAACCTGAATCCGAATCTTGTACGCCAAACTTGAAAACAGAAGTTTCCCTAGTGGAGAGCACGGCAAAGAGTGTGTTACATTGGTGAAGTGCAAATGAAGATTATTATTATTATATTACTCTGTATTATTATTATTATTTACAGATGGATACATTTTCTCAGAATCTTGTGTATTTCTCTAATTTCACGGTCAGTTCTTGTGAAGCAGAATGAGAGGTTTGGGGAAGTATCAACCACCGCGTGGAGAAATGTAGATGATTACATGACAGGGTTTAATCACACAGTGGGTGGAGGCAGGGTGCAGCTGGTCTGCAGAGAAACTTTAAGAGTTAACAAGGATGTGATGTGCTGCAGGGAGGATTCAAAAGAAGCCATAATTCAGGGCAGTCTAAGGTAAGTAGCAGTTTTTTTCTTTTCTTTATACAAGGATGTCCCCCCCCTTCTTCCTGGTTTCCTTTTGGGGAGGAGCCCTTAAGGGAACAGGGCAGAGAAAGCACCTGGGTGTGTTACATGAGTGTGGGGAAGTCCCTGTCTCATTGCTGTTTCCTACAGACTGTCACACTGAAGATTTCAGAGAGAACACCGGGGGAGTGAGTGAGGTTAAAGGGAAGACTGGGGAAGAGGAGGGAAAGAAGGGTTGTCAGCTACCTAGAGAGAAGAGATTTAAAGGGGAAAAATCAAAATAAATAGGGTGATCCTGGGCCAGTGCAGACAGAGGTCATATACAGAAGAGGACCTTTATTTTGTGAAGAATAGAAGAAGGAGGGGTTAGAAGGTATAAGATGTTCCTGGTGCAACCAGTGCTTTGAGGAAGAATGGGGAGCAGGAGAGGGAAACCACCAAAAAAGGAGCAGATGGACAGTCAAGAGGGCAGAAGAGCAAAGTGATAGGACAGTGAATGCAACAGGAAAGCTGGACATATACAATGAAAGGACAAGGTGGAAATTGCCCCAAATAAATATAAAAGGGGGAGGGAGAAGAGAGATAAGAGAAGGTGGAGAACAGGGGAGGAGAACAATTCAGAGACAGTACATTGTATCATACCTAGAGCAGAGTACCCTAGGGACAAGTAAGTGGCAGCACTTTATGGAGTGACATTCCATGGACAACCATCCAAGCCGTTCTACAGGAGGCATGGAGACCTCACCATCACCTCTGGACCTCAGCATCAGGAAGTCCATAGACCTGTTGGATGCCATCCCCAAGAGTCCACCAGGTTTTCGGCCAAGAGGACCATTAAGGGGCTTGGAGCCACTGAAAGAGGTGAAGCTTGAGAATACCAAGCAACCAAGTGTTTGCAAGAATGGGTCCTGTGAGGCACCTGGATTGTACAAAGACCAAACCTGTTTACCCCTGAGAAAGAGAAAATTCATTCCATCACCCAAAGAGGAGACTACTGCTGTGAAATGTGCCAATGACTATTCAGAGTGGGACCGAAATTTCTACAGCCCCCCCTATATGACAGTTACACTATCCCCATTTTCAGCATACTACTCAGGTACGTATCTTGAGCCTAAGAGAGAATGAAACTTTGCAAATTTAGAAATGAGGGAAAGCTGAGTTTGTCATTTTACATAACTCATGACATATTTGCATAGGACTGCTGGTAAACTTACTGCACTTTTTCCACAATGCAGCAAAGTTGTTCATGGCAGACTCAGTACTGATACATCTCATACTGTATGAATAAGGTGCATTCATAGAAAATGCATTATCCATTTGGCTATGGCTGTTACATTCTACACAGTAAGAATCCATTCTGGGGTCACTTTGCTCCGCTGATCACGTACAATGTTTTAATTGGTAGAAGCTCCCAGTAAAGAAATCTTTGCATATCTAAATTGCATGGCTTTTGGATGAAAATAAAAGCACCTCTTTGACCATTATGTTATGTTCACACACAGCAGATGTTTTGAAAGAATTGCAGCAAGTGAAAGTCAGTTCTATACATCTGTGGCTGTTTGTGCTTCATGTGCATAGATTTCTGCACACCCCATTCAGACACTCTCAGAATATACCCTTATAGCTAATGAATGGACTGAAGGGTGATGGTTGTGTATCCTAATGACTATATGTCCCCTGGTATATAAGACCTGCTGTATGCCCCCCTAACACTGTATGCATGGGCGGGAATGCACTGTATTCAGAATAACACATCTTTCAGCTTGTAAAGGGAACCTATCATCAAGTCCATGCTGGTGGAACCATGGGCAGAACGAAATCCTGACAGGGTTCCTCATGATGGAGACTTACCTTATGTTTTACTCTAAAGGCTGTATTAGACCTGCAGATCAGGCAGGCAAGAGGGTGGGAAGCGTTCAGGGGTGGATTGGCCATAGAATCTAGTGAGAAATTTCCCGGTGGACCGATGCCGATGGGGCTTCCTGAGACCTCCTCATGGCTTCTAGCCAGGTAAGTAATGATCTGTGATCCCAGAGTTAATTAATGCTGGGGGCATCAAGTAGCTGTGTATCTGGCCGGTGAACTAAGATGCCCTCTTTATTCCTGAATTCAACTGTATTGGAATCCTGAGGCAACTGTAGTAGAATCATAGAATGGGGCAGCTGGCCACTGGCAGCTTCTGTGCAGGTATTTTGTGCTGCTGGGGAATTATTTTGTACTGCATGTGGTTTTTTATTCTACTGAGGCAGCATTTTGTGTTTCACCGTGGTCTTTGGCTCTGCTGCAATATGGTATTGCTGGCCCACCTACTTGTGTTGGCCCAGCTTTCTGTCAGTTTGGACCCACCTACAACATGGGGCCACGTTTTTTTTTCAGCACCACTTTAAGTTCCTAGTCCGCCCCTGGAAGCGTCCCTTCCCAGCAATTGCGTGCTCACTAGTGGAGGAGACCACTGCTATTAGAAGCAGCGATCGCCTCCACCAGTATGGAGGAGATCAGGTAACTAGTTGTTTGCCGGCAAACAATGATTTTTAATCCAGTCGAAAGATTTGTATAGCCTGATGAACAAGCTTTTGCTCATTCATTCGGTAATCAGTGGTAGTATTATGTTGCCAGAACATTGCACAGTACGTCAGAAATCTTAATCAGTTCCTTAATGCCATAGATTTCACTTTTTGGCATACGGACCTCTCGAAGGGGTAATTATGGCTCATCATATGCCAGCATATTTGTTTGTTTTTGTATCAAGCCTAGCATGAGATGCCAGTTTTAATAAATTCCCCTATAGTTTGCAAAGTAAGTTGAGCACAAGAGGAACAGTCAGTGCAGCTTCTCTCTACTCTATCTCACCATGTTTGCATGTAGAGAGGGACCTATCAATCAAGCCAAGCAGGGCGGGGAGAAACCACACAGCGGACTCCTCATTTCTGTTATCAGAGACCCCGCCAGGATAGTCTTTAGGCAATACTGGGGAATTATAATGTTTTATTACTACAAACACATTTCCCGTAGAGTAGACCGCATGACGTTTCAGATACCATGGCTTTTGTCCTACAAACTTTTCAGCAGACCACTTGCAACCACTTTCACACCACACCTGAACAAGTGATCGGTGGGAGTGCAGAGTGTCGGAATCAGATAGAGATGACCGATTCTGAGGATAGACCATCACTATCCGCATATAGAACAGTCTATAGACTGAAAAGTACAGTACATCACGGCTCTGAGGGGCCAGACTGCAGAACCCTGTCAGTATACTTGGTTGTGTTGTACATCCATTGTCATAAATGATGGAAATAAGGTTCTGTAACATGAAGTCCTGTGTAATACCACTGATAGCACACTATGAAACCTAGCTGGTGTCTTTCTGATAAGAAGATCAGATCTGCTATTTATGGTAAACTCTTCTACGTGAAGCAATAGGTGCTGTAATATGACCTGTAATGTGAAGTCCTGTGAAATACCACAGATAAAACACTATGAAACCGTGTTGGTGTTGTGCTCACACTGATACTAGATGTGATCTTGGAGATCATGGTTTTAAGTTAAAGAGAACCTATTGCAGCAACCTGCAGGGGGAGAGGATGGAGGAGGGGAGTAGTAGCTGTGTCACTGATAGGAGTGCTGGTGGTTCACTGTGGTTGTCCTCACTCAAGCGCTCACCAGGGCCATCCATGGATGGAGGGGTGCAACCCTTCTTCCTCTTGAAGCATTCCCTGGTATTAGGGGCTCCTACCTGATGATGACTGGGGTGCCCTTGGTGGTAGATTTGTGTGGTGATGGGGTGCAAGGCAATAGGGTAACAAATCCAAGATAAAACAAGGGTTAGATACCTGCCACAGGGATGTCTGCTTTTTTTCCCTTACCCCTCTTAGAATAATATGAATTCTTGGCTGAGCAGAATGAGCATGTTCATGGACTGGCCTAGGAAGATCACTGATGGCTGAATTTAATTTACTTGGCCTAATTTAGAGCATTACTACTGCTAAAAATGCAGCACTGTATTCATAGTTGCCAACAGTCTCGAATTGGAAGGGACTTTTCCTAATTTTTAGAGACAGTCCCGGTGAATTCTGGCTGTCCTAGAAAGAAAGTGGTCAGGTTTTCTGTAAAACTCATCCATGAGTGGGTTGTCCTGGTTGTGTTTTAGGCATTCCCAGGGCAGGAACCTAGGATTTTCTCCTTCAAATGTAGAAGATTATCAGTACTGAACTGTCCCATCTGGCATCGGAAGAACAGTGCAGAAGAGCAGGCTTTGACCTAGTTTAACCCATAAAGCCGTCCGGCATGTTTAGCAACTCTAACCAGGAGCTCAGGCCAAATGATCATATCACATGATAGAGCACAGGTAATTACCATCCCTGTGTCATTTATATTAATTAGTATGACCTAACAGGTCCTGGCTCAACATTGCCAAATGATCTGGGTGTGCCAACCAGTTCAAAACCTTTTTTTCCCTTTAAATATACAGTGACGACTGTATTGGAAAAGCAAAACTTAAAGGGGTTGCCTAACTTCAGCAAATGGCAGGTATTAATCTTGATGCAAGGCACTTACTAATGTATTGTGATTGTCTATCTTGCCTCCTTTGCTGGTTTCCATCTCATTATACACCGCTTGTATCCCAGTTACAACTACCCTGTAAGGCTACTTTCACACTTGCTTTTTGGAATTCTAGTATTGAGTTCCGTCATAGGGGCTCAATACCGGAAAAAAACGCTTCAGTTTTGTCCCCATTCATTGTCAATGGGGACAAAACTGAACTGAAGACAACAGAATGCTCCTGAAAGCATTCCGTTCAGTCTTCAGACCGGAGAGCAAACCGCAACATGCTGCGGTTTTCTCTCCGTACTGTTTATCCGCACCAAGATGGATCCGGAATGACCCCCAATGGAAGTCAATGGGGACGGATCCGTTTGTTGTGACATACTCAGTAAACGGATCCATCCTCTAATGACTTTCAATGGAGTTCATGACAGATCTGTCCACAGCACACCACACATGACAGACACATAAAACACAGACATACACACAGACATACTTACATGCTCCCAGCAGCTCCACACATCACAGGAGGAGGAGGACTAAGCGCACATAGGAAGATTCTCCCTCCAGCAGAAGGCGCTGTGGGGAATCTTCCTATGTGTGCGCCGTCCTCCTCCTCCTGTGCTGTGTGGAGCTGCTGGGAGCATGTAAGTATGTCTGTGTATGTCTGTGTGTATGTCTGTGTGTATGTCTGTGTGTGTGTGTGTCTGTGTGTGTGTCTGTGTGTGTGTGTATGTGACACGTGTAGGGCCGGAGCGCTGCTTCGGCTCCTCACGTGTACCTGCGGCAGCACGGATCTGGCGGCACCCTTCACCCGCCGGATCCGTGCTGCCGCTAATGTGAAAGTGGCCTAAATACAGCAGTGGTGGCCATGCTTGCATGCTATAGGGAAAAGCACACTCCCACAGTCTCAGCCACCAGGAAAGCCGAAGCACGGCCACCACTGCTGGATTGCAGGTTAGTCATAACCCCTGCATAAGAGCAGAATATAATGTGATGGAAAAATCAAGCTGCAAAGAAACAATATGGACAATCTGCTTTGTATTAACTTTCTGTACATGATAAATACCATTTGCTGAAGTGAGACAAACCCTTCAACTTACTTCACTCAGTAATGTAACAATACATTCCCTAAAAAAATATTTTCTTCCCATGGTACATATGTAAATGTGGAAGTATCCAAAATTGATTGTTTAGAAAGTGTACTTAACAATTAATTTAGATATAAACCTGATAAGATCCAACATCTGCTGTATAGACCGGAAGTCAGTTCTTCCATTCATATGAGAGACTCAATGTTAGGGTTCATGCACACGGCCATATCTGTTTTTGTGGTCCTCTAATTGTGGATCTGCAAAACACGGATACCGGCTATGTGCATTCCGCATTTTGAGGAACAGAACATCTGGCCCATCATAGAACTGTTCTATCCTTGTCTTGGATAAGAATAGGACATGTTCTATTTTTTTGAGGGTGCGGCGGAATGAACATACGGACACAGACAGTACCATCTTGCACAGCCCTCCCAACAGACCTATCTATCACCATCAACGACTGCACACTCTCCCCCGTTAAACAGGTCCGCTGCCTTGGAGTGACCTTGGATTCTGCACTCTCCTTCAGACCACACATCCAAGCCCTTTCACCACCTGCCGCCTCCAACTCAAAAATATCTCCCGTATCCGTGCGTTCCTCAACTATGAGTCTGCCAAAGTACTAATACATGCCCTCATCATCTCCCGCCTAGACTACTGCAACATTCTCCTCTGTGGCCTTCCATCTAGCACTCTAGCCCCCCTCCAATCTATCCTCAACTCTGCTGCCCGACTAATCCACCTCTCACCCGGTTACTCCTCTGCCTCTCCCCTTTGCCAATCCCTTCACTGGCTCCCCTTTCCCAGAGAATTCAGTTTAAAATACTAACAAATACATACAAGGCCATCCACAACCTGTCCCCTCCCTACATCTCAGAACTACTCTCCCGATACATCCCCACACGTAATCTCCGATCCTCACAAGACCTCCTTCTCTCCTCCATCTTATCAACTCTTCACAACAATCGCCTCCAGGATTTCTCCCGCGCAGCCCCAATACTCTGGAACTCTGTACCCCAACATATCAGACTCTCACCTACAGTGGAATCCTTCAAAAGAAATCTGAAAACCCACCTCTTCAGACAAGCCTACAACCTGTGACCCTGCTTCTGCTACACTGCCATGACCAGCTTTACCCTCACCTACTGTGTCCTCACATACCGCATAGATTGTAAGCCTTCACGGGCAGGGCCCTCTCTCCTTCTGTACCAGTCTGTAACTTGTTTGTCCTAGAGCAATTGTCTAGACTATGTATGTAAACCCCTTTCAACATGTACAGCGCTGTGGAATGAATGGCGCTTTAATAATAAATAATAATAATAATAATAATAGTGTCTTGTCCGCATCTTTTGTGGCCCCATTGAAGTAAATGGGTCCGCATCCAACCCGCAAAAAATGTGGATCAGATACTAAAATAACGGTTGTGTGCATGAGCCCTTAGTCTCAAGATGAAAAGAGAACCTGATATTTCAATCCACACAGCAGACCCTGTGAGATCTGACGAGCTTTAGTGGAGGTCACATAGGGCAGTGCCCACAAGTAACATGCATATGCACCAAGAAAAAGTTCTAGGAATCAAATGAAACTTTCTACATGTGAATGTAAACATGATATATGTAAGTGATTACAATATTAGAGCGAAACAATAAGTTTATTGGAGACAACTGAAAGAAAACTCTGGTACCCTGCTGGGCTGCCTGGATACAAGATGAGATACAGTTGGGTATGGTGGCATACAGCTTCTGTATGGTATCCGGCAGTAAATTTACCCACAGATGTTGAAGCTGGGCCTCTAGATCATGCATACTCATAGTTTGCCAAAGCTATTGGTGATAAATCTGGCAAGGAAGTGTTGTAATCTGACGGAGACATTCTTGGGAAACCCTTTCTGGGTGTGGACGAGCATTATCCTGCTAAAAATGGCAGTTGAAAGCCTTGCCATGAGAGGCAACACTTGGCTGCAGGATGTTCTGTGAATATCGATGAGTTGTTAGTGTCCCTCATATCACTAGTAGGGGCAGGGGTACACCTAGCCTTTCTGCTGCCTGAGGTTAAAACTGAAACGGCGCTTCCCCAATGCCAATTTCTTAACCCCTTTTCCACAATGAAAGCGCTCATTGCCCATGGCCCTTCCGCCGCCTCCCGCTTGTCCCTGCCTGGTGCTGCCTGATGCGATCGTCTCACCTGGCCTCATTGGTGGTGCACCCCTGACTAGGGGTGACTAACATATGCGATAGCTCCCCATATCATCACACCAGCAGCTAGGGCAGTGTGTTGCTCAACAGCAAAGTTGAGATTGAAGCCTCTCCATACTTGAACTCTGACCGTTGTCAGATCTCAAAAATAACCTGGAATTGTCTGTAGCAGTCAACACTAAAAACAAAGGTGACTGGGTCTGGCTGTCAATGGCAGCACAAGTAATGGGTGCCATGAAACCAAATTACCTTTTGCTAAGTGCCTGGAAATCCCGCAGACAGAGAAAGGGGTGTGTATTGAAGGTGCCACCGATGTCTGGATGGAAGACCAAGAAATTGTGAGAGCTGTGCGTACTTGTCAGCTGATCAAATGTTCCTCACTAGTGATAGTCTGTAATCACAGCTCCTAACAGCTAGGTCAGAATAGCCTAGATGGTGGGCAATTCATCAAAATGACCAACCTGCTTATATCAGTCCATTTATGTTCCCCCATCAAATTTTGACAACATGGTCAAAATGTCTTCAGTAGAGGCATATTAATAGTCCCTTACAAAGAGGTACACTACCTAAAAGTAGCCTCTGAGAACCTTTTTATAGGGCAGCAGAAGCACTTTTACACCCTCTTGTGTCGAGACCCTGTGTCTAATCAGGCCACACCTGAAATTATTTAAATATTTGACTGAGACAACTGTATGCTGTGTTTTGCAGCAATCCAACATTTCTCACGGGATGCCTTTTTTTGTCAGTGAGTGTATATTGATTTATCACTAACCTTGTTAAACAATCAGTTATGTAAACCAACTCAATCACAAACAGAGGGACACATTTTCTTTCTGAAAGTGCCTCTTTAACAGTTTCAGTTTGCACTTACGCACAGAAGCTTGGCAGTTATTATACCCTTCAGGTGGTACTAAGTGATTGGCAGTTACTGGTCACTCTTGCTAGTTCAGAACAGTCTTATTAATTTAATACTCTGGTAGGTCCCTCTTAGCTTTACAGTGGGAAAAGGTCAGTGGTGCCTTCACACCTACAACTTATTATCGATTAAACAGGTGGAGGGTCACTCTACATTTTACTGAGAACTTGTCTCCAGCAAACCCTCTTTTGCTTCCATTCAGCCCACAGTGTTTAGAACAGAACCTTCCAGATCATGTTACGGGCCACAGTGCATCAGGATCTAGATTCATCGAACACAGGCTCTTAGAATTCTACCTATAGCCTTCCTCTAACATTGGGATCTCCATCAATCCAAGCTACCTTGGCATCCTTCCATGGTGTCATCTCTCACATTCCCCAGCAGACTCCCCAGAATTGACCACTGCCAGAGCTAACAAGGAATGCTAGGCGTTTTTAATTCCAAAACCTGCAGAATTGTGACTGCAGCTCTGGGCTGTAACACAGACTGCAATTCAGGATCAGTACAAGATATGGGCGTCATTTATCAAAACTATCCAACAGGAAAAATGTTGGTCCCGTTTGGTTTGCTTTGGGGTACAGGACTCCCTTTTTCAGAGTAATAGTATTGCTGGCAAGCAAGTGGAGGGCTAATGGTGTCGAAGGTAAAAACAAATACCAGACTATTCTGTGCTTATGGGCATTTTGATATCATAAACCTGTTTTTTTTATTTCACTTTTTAGCCCGCTTTATCTGAAATAGTAATAAGGAACATACTTGGGGCATACAGATATAGTAGAGCTGAATTCCCTGAAATCTCCTTGTGATACAGTCAGGGACTTATGATAATACGGAAGTTACAATGAATGTAAGGTAACACATTAGTCACTGCTATATCTATACAATTTGGATCATTCCCTACAATAACATGCCTCAAGCTCTTAGTTTCCTGTATTTCGGGTATGCAATATTGGAATATATATTGATTATTTTTATCTTTTTGCATTGAGCTGTTGCTATATATAAATGTAGGTTAAAGTGACCGGAATGTATGCATTTAATGGTGTGCTTATAGCTCTCTATTTACTGAAACGTATCCCCATATGAATCCCCAAATCATTCCTGAAGATGGTGAGATGATGTATCTAAGCTGTTGAACAATGTGCCATTTACTTTGTCATCCTGAAACTTTAATTAAATATGAAATGCAATATTTTTGTGAATTCTGAATAGTCATGCTCAATCAATATTTCCTGAAAAGTCTACAACATTAACTGATGGTTTGCTCCTAGAAATAGATATCCTTGCCTTTGTCCAGTGCTATGGAAATCAATATGCAGTTTGAAGTTGAAATGATATATATTGGAGAATTCCTTTTCATGTAATTCCCTAGATGAGTAAATATACTTTGCATGCCATGTAGTGATTTGTCATTTGTGGGGAAAAGTAAAAAAATGTATACTGTACTTTCCTACTCTCCTACCCGCATGTTCAGGAGACTCCAGGAAAAAGGGGAACCAACAAGAATCCTGGAAGGCTAAGCAAGTCTTCTGAGGTCTGTGCAGCCAAATCAAACTAAGTACTTTGGTCAACAATCTTGCAGTGTTGTCAGTGGGAAGTCAAAATGCATTCTGTGTAGAGTTTATAGAGGATACAATGTGCCGTGGTGGTGGTAACATGTTCTAAAGCATTTTACAGTGAGTGGAAGAAGAATAGACAAGGTCCTTCACTACAGGTTCTGGGATTGAATCCCCTTTGGGTCTAATAAAGGGGTCTAGCTTAATTGTGGTGTCTGATGAAGTGTTCTCTGGTCGCCATACCTGCAGTACTCCAGCTAATGGTTGAGTAACATAAGATTTCAAGGTGTTGACTTGACCTTCAATTTCTTCAGCTTTAAGTGCGATCAGAAATCTGTGAGATATGCTGGAAAATGATGTCTAATCCATGGAGGACTCCCTTCGCCACTTACAATACTGCTTTCAATGTCCACCATACATATTAATGTATTGTGGGCCAAACACATCGAGATTTAGCCGGCAATTTAATGTGAATAGAGAGCTCCCAGCTGTCCTCCAACAGCTAATGTCAGGGAAGAACCGTTTTTTCTGCCAAGAGTTAAGCTGCTACTAATATTGTCAGATACTGAACATGTATGTGTATGGGAAAGCCGGAAGTGATAGCTGTCGGCCAACAACCGTTTCGGTTAATAGGTTTTTAATGTGTATGACCAGCTTTACCACCAGATATGACAAGAAACCTTCAGAAGTTTTGTGAGGACCATATATCAATGAATCAGAGTTGTTCTGGCAGTAGAAGAGGGGCCTACGCAATATTAGGCATGTCATTTTATTGATACGGCCCATTAGTGTATATTAGTATACTTACCTACTTGATATTGCAGTTTCCTAGTAGTTTGAGTAAAGGGCCACTAGGGTGGAGCTGTAATGTTGCAGATAATGGCGACAATAACACTGAGGCAGGAGGTGCAATTCAACAGTTCTTTACTTAAGATAAAGTATGATTCAACAAACATGTCAACTAGCTCACCCTTCAAATGTCTTTTAAACTTCTGATTATGAACTGTCTCTGGAAACACCATTCCGTTGCATTCCAATCACACCAATTCACATCAGTAAATATTCTCTATAGGATACAGTTCAGCAGTTCTTACACTAGGAGCCCTTTATACTTGATGACTTAGACTCACTCTGAGATGTAAACCAGTGATTATGTTCCGGTCACGCTGCTCCTTTTTTACAATCCATTTCACTGGGGCTGGCATACAGTTTTTGTTCTGCTCCATTCTGTGTCTTTGCTGCACAGCTCTTTGAACAGCTCACACTTTCTAGGTCTGTAGATACATCTATGTTTGCTGTTTCCTAGTCCAGAACACCTCACAGATTCTCTTGCTGCTTCAGTTAAGTTCCTGTGGTGTACTCTCCTTAAACTTTCCCAACTGTCTCCTGAACTTTGGTTCTACCTCCCTCATGCTGTCACTCGGCACCTAGACACTGCCAGGCTCTGCTTGCAGGGGGTGCAACCTCTCTAGGTGTTACAGAGCTCTACAGACTAACATCACCTTTATTATATGCAATTACTTTTTTCTTGTAGTTTTGCACAACCTTGTAACTTGTGTGATGCAACAATTTTCCCTAGGAATACATGCCAGTAACAGGATGCTACTCTATGGGACAGTAGTAAATTGCATCTGATTGAGTAATTTACATGAAATATTCCTTTTAGTTGTCACTTCCTGGTTTTATGGATAATGTCTCATGCTGATAAATTTATATAATGTTACATCATGGTCTGTTTTTTTTTTACTGGAATGCAATGGGAATACATTTCTCAACAGGGTATGGATTCCCATTGGGAATTGTCGAGTTGCAGCAAGAAATATTCACTTTCAGTTTTCAAATCAGTGGTCTGTAAATGGGGGCTCTTAGGGTGGTGCACAGCTGAAACTCCCAGCAAACATTGACCAAAACAGGCTCTCCAAAAACCATGCATCTACAAATTCCAGCCTGATCTGGCCAAGACAACTCTACAGGAACCGTGCAACTGCAACTCTCAGCATATCCTGGCTTGCCATGACAAGCTCTCCAGTCGCTGTGCAGTTACACCTTCTATCATCCACCCTATCCACCACATGCTCTCCAAGGACTAGGCAGATCCAGATTCTAGCATGTCCTATGCAATGTAAGTGCTCAAGTTGTGGTTTAACATTAAATCCTAGCATGCATCATCCATCTCAAGCTTCCCAGGACCTACTGTTTGCAGCTACAGCTTCCAGCATGGCTTCTAGACTCTACAAAGCCCCATGGTGATCAGCTAGACAAAGCTTTGCAGAGCATCGAGAAATATATATCATCTGCATAGGTTCTATATAATGCGTAGTAAAAATCTTCCATTGGAAGCTGAAAACAATCAACAAGATGCTGTTACTTGTTGATCTTATTTTCTCTCTTGAGAATTCAAGGCTGAACATAGATTTTCTACAACTCTTGTGAAATCATCCAATCATAGACATAATTAGTGCTGATAGGTGCACAAAATGGGTCATTATCACTATGACCATAATGTGTAAATGGAGATCTGATAATTATTTCTATTCTACCAGGTATTACTGTGAGTGCTGGTCTGCATTCATTTTTTGTAGGCATAGTGTATGAGGTCTAGCTATTCATTCTTTTGGTCAGGCTCTTACATCCAATAGCATCTTGGGAAAGAGTTCTATACTTTTTGCATTGTAACAAAGCATTCTTTTGATCTGACTATATCTGATGCTTCTTGCACAACTCAGTGCTTACCTGTTGAGTAAGTAATAACGGGAAGAAATCCCACTATGACATGATCTCTTAGTCACAGCATAGTATTGTCATACAATTATGTATCTATATGGGTCCTTAAAGGGGTTGTCCAGGTTAAATGAACAATCTCTGTACCATGTGGTAAAATAAAATAATCGATGCTCATCCCTTTTCTCTCCTGCTTCTTCCAGTGATGAACCCCAGTCCTCCCAGCTGCTGTTTGTTTTCCTGACTGTAGCAGTGACATCCTGTATGTGGCTGAGGCTAGTGATTGGCAGGAGCAGTAACCTGTGTGAAGTTCAGCACTGGAAGTGGCAGAAAGAAAAGGGGTGTACATTGATTCTGTTGTTACTTTACCACATTTAAAGGGGTTCTGCAGTTGTTGAAAACTGATGATCTATCCTCTGGATAGATCATCAGCATCTGATCGGCGGGGGTCCGACACTGTTTACCGCAGGCCCAGCGACGTCACGACTAGTGTCACTGGCCTGGGCGGAGCTAAGCTCCATTCAAGTGAACAGAGCTTAGCCCCGCCTAGGCCAGTGATACTAGTTGTGACGTCACTGGGCCAGAGGAAAACACAGAGAAGGCCAAGGCGCTCCTGGAGCGCCGCTGCCTTCTCAGACAGCTGATCGGCGTGGGTCCCAGGTGTCGAACCACCGCCGATCAGATACTGATGATCTATCCAGAGAATAGATCATAAGTTTTAAACAACTGCAGAATCCCTTTAAAGGGCCTAAGGGGTTATCCTGATAAATGTAATGATGACCTATCGTCAGGAAATTTCATCATTATCAGATCAGTGGGGGTCCAAGTGAGCGCAGCCAGCTCCTGGCATCTCTCCAAGCACAGCCGATGTGTTTAGTGTTGCAGCTGAGCCCCATACACTTCAATGAGGCTGAGCTGTAACTAGACACGTGACCAATGTATGGTGATGTCATATGGCTTAGGAAGTGGCTGCTGCACCCACGGAATGCTGACTTCTTCTAATAGCTGTTCGGTGGGGGTCCCAGGTGGCAGAGCCCGGTGATCTGATATTGATGACCAATCTAGAGGTTAGGTCATCAATACTAATTACCAGATAACCCCTTTAAGAAAAGTAGGGAGACGCCCTGTGATGAGATCTGATACTCGGTGAGACTGAATTTTACTACCATTTAACATGGGATTTTGTTATGGTCCTTCAACAGAATCTCCTGGAACTGGGCCAATAAAGTTTCAGGGCTAATGATGTGTTCACACTTGTAGTGTATCCTCCAGCTCTGACAATCAGTCTATGATTTAGAGGATTCAGCTGGCCAATGACACACTAGTCATTAGAAACAGGACACCTTCAAATTCATAGCACTTAGTTCTGTAATTTTATAAACTTGTTGCTTTCAAAGGCTATTTGTTGGATGTTCTTCTTCCTTCTGCGTCCTTGTATAGCACACATATAGAATAAACCTATATAAAAAGTTGAGTAGTTTTAGTGGTCTTCGCCTTTTTCCTGGATGTTTTGTTCATAGTTGGTTTGCAAAAGGTGTCGTCTTTTATGGCAGTGTCCCCAGTTAAAATTACAATTGAGCCAAGATGACCAATTGATCTGTGGTATAGCCTAGACTTCTATTGATGGGATGCAGATCTGTCATCATTTGTCGACTACGGTATCCAACAAACAAAATAAATCCAACATGAAAAATTATCTTTTTGGTAGATATTTGCCATGGTCAGCATATATTAAACACTCATTCATGTCATGAAGAAGTGCTGATGGTCGTCAGAACATGGTTGAATCAGCCTTTTATCCTCAGTGCCTAAGACTGCAGATGTCATCAAAAGTTTCCATGTAACCTTGGCCAAGTGGGCAATTTTTTAATGGTATTTTTCTACATACTGTAAATCCAGTTGATATATACAGTATGTAAATATTGTGTGACTCTTTCAGACAGCAGTTGTAAGGCATACTGGTAAAATGACTGGGTCATGGGCCAAATTGTCCTGTGCATTTCCTGTATCTATTACTCAAGACCCATCTACCTTTTACATTAATCCAACCATGTGTATTGTCATAGACAGATTGCGTGTGCAGACAAGTAGTGCTGTTAACTCTTAATTCACACTAATTAATGTCCGGGAAAATATGGGAAGCCTAGAAAATTCAGGTGGTTTCCAGAGCTGGCTTTATTCTTATCAGCTTCCCATAACACGCTAGGGGTGCATGTTACAAAAGTCCATGTTGTATTAAATCTGCTCATGTATTGTAAATTGTGGCATCACATAAATAAGGATGTGACACACTTTTTGGGTGTAGTGCTAATTAAAGCTAACCATACACTTACAATAGCTGATTGCTCAAAAGAGGAAATAAGCTAATGGCAAGAGTGGCTGGTTTACCTCCCAGCACAATAATTGGGCAGGTTGATATCCAACAGCTTGATCCTTGTTTCCCTCTGACATCAAGAGACATTTGGGAGGCCCCCACATTTGGTAGATTGTCATTATGTCCCACTGATATTTTCAGAATCCACCCACATTATCCCTACTTTTATATAGAAAGCTTTTTTTGGACGCATCACCTGATGGTCAAAGTGTATATTAATGTGCACATCCATCTACTGAGCTGAGTGATGCTGGTCAGGCATGATCAGCCTCTCTCCCCACAGCCAGATCTCTATAAAATAAGAGAAATAGCTTTCTGCAGGGAAGAGAGACATTGTTATTACCTCATCTGCAGTGAACACAGGAAAGAAAGCTATTTCCATTAGTAACTCTGTAGACAGTAGACAGAGGACCACTATGCAGAGACCTGGTTGTGGGGCCATTGACTGAGTATAGGTGACCAACAGCACACAGCTCAGTAGCTGGACATGCATGTTATGACATACTTTAAACACCAGGTGGTTCCATACTGTGTAAATAAATATTGTAACTCTTCACTTGACGTTTCAATAATGTCTAATTTTCTAAAATTTAAAGATTTAAAATGAATGTGACATGTAATGGTGGGACAACCCATGTAAATGTTGATGGCCTATTGGCTTGTACTTAGGACAGGCCATCAGTGTTTGACTGTGAGAAATTGTGAGCTGCTGTGCCTGGTACCCCATTCACTTGAATAAGATGAGCTGCAGTACCAGGCAAAGCCAATCATGGGAGCCCCTTATTGTGCTTATTGTCACTACAATCAAACATTGATGGCCTATCCTAATGGACTTCAGCTTTGACACATAAAGATGAGAAAATGTCTCAAAATGGTAGTTGTTTCCACCATCTTATCGTATCTTTTGATGTTACAAAAACAAGACTGGACCTTAGCACAAAGATGAAGTACGCCCCTTTTGTTTTTGGTCTTCTGTCTACTAGCCACTTCAAGACCAGGCCTAATTTTGCAAATCTGACATGTGTCACTTCATGTGGTAATAACTTTGGAACGCTTTTACTTATCCAAGGCCATTCAGAGATTGCTTTCTCATGACACATTGTACTTCATGTTAATGGTAAATTTGAGTCAATATCTTTTATCTTTATTTATAAAAAATCAAAATTTACTGAAAATTTTGAAAAAAAATCACAATTTTTTAAATATGAATTTCTCTGCTTTTAAGTTGCATAGGGATATCTAATAAAATTGTTATTAATGAATATTCACCATATGTCCACTTTATGTTGGCATAATTTTGGAAATGTAATTTTATTTTTTTAGGACGTTAGAAGGCTTCAAATTTTGGATGTAATTTTTATGTGATTTTCATGAAAATTTCAATAGTTAATTTTAAAGGACCTTTGCAGTTCTAAAGTGACTTTGAGGGGCTTAAATAATAGAAACCTCCCATAAATGAACATATTTTAGAAACTACAGCCCCCAATGTAATCCAAACTGATTTTACAAAGTTTGTTAACCCTTTAGATTTCCCACAAGAATTAAAACAGAAGGAAGGTGAAATTTAAAATATATATATTTTTTCGCAGATTTTCAATTTTTAATTCATTTTTCCCATAAGATAGCAAGGGTAAACCACAAATCAAACCTGAATATTTATTTCCCTGATTCTGAAGTTTGCAAAAACACCCAATATGTAGTTGTAAACTGCTCTGTGACCGGCAGTAATGAGAGTGAGATAGTACAAGCATTTGTGATGGCTTTGACAGCTTGTCAAAATGATCAAAAGCCTGAAGACCAGGAAAAAAGGTCTCAGGTTAAAGCTCCATGTTCTTGGCTGTCAGGAGGCAGCTGAGTCATGGAGCTTCTATGTACAGGTGCTGCACACAGGGGGCAAAGCTCAAGGACGTTTATAGTCAATGGGCAGACTTGAAGTGGCTAGGATCTACAATAAAGGTGTGACTATGGAGAGAGAAATGCTTTGCACTACAGTCCATTTCCCACAGTCCCATTGTAGGAGACTGCCGCCAAACTGTTATAAACATGAACAGATTTTATGACATAGACAATAGTTTGCACTCAACTGCCTATTGTCACAGCAGCTTCCCATGGCAGCCACTGCTTTGTTCACCTGCTCCAGGTCCCAGCAGCATGGACCCGATGGGAAGGACTGGAGAGCAGGAGGCAGTCTGTGGTCCAAAATAGCTCTGTGTTGAAGTTCACCCACTAAGTAGATTCTTAAGTCAATTCTACATGTAAAGGTGGTCAAATGTTATTTTTTAGGGAAACAATATAGCAGGATCCAGAGTAAGTTGAGAAGGCAGGCAGACTGCGGAAAGCTGGGTTTCACAAACAATAGACCATTATACCCACGATGACAAAGGCAGATCATTATCATAGTTTAAAATGCTGCATTCTGACGCAGTGTATAGACAGTAATGGTTACATTCATGACATCATTGTTACATTATTATTCATTCACCATGATGACATCAAACATGTGTGACAACACTGAAACATAAATATGTTTATATATGACAACCTTAAAGCATTAATATGCCTTGGAACAGTTACACTTCTTAATAACTTGGGAGCTTTTGACTCATTAAAAGTTGTATAACATTTTGTCTAACACATGAATAGCTAACACTGACCTTTAATCCCTCTTCCTCTTAGGTCATTTTCTCTAATAGCGTTTGTCATAAAATATAAAAGCTGACAATTGCACTATATCTGATAGGATTATCAATACCACACTCAGACTAGAAGACTGAATAGAACACATGAATCTGTCATTAAGACTCTACCACAAGATTTACAACCCACTGTCTCTCTCAGGATCAGCCTAACAACACATACCTTATCCCAAAAGAATACATCTTATAATTAATTACTTCTAGTTATACCTCACACCAAGAACACAGCAAAAATATACTCCAATGACCAAGCCATCCTCTCTGCTTAACTCTTTCATGGAGAATTCTCAGATACAGTTTTATATATCCTACACTCTGTCCCTCTAAGCAGGGTGCAGCCTGTTTGCCGGCTAAGCCTCTTTTGCTCTGCCCACAGGGTGGGGACCTGACCTATATGCTGAACCTGAGCTGCCCACCCTGATCTCAGACTGTTTATCAGGTTGGACATACTCTGCCTGCTGTGACCTTGGCATGTCCTTGACTACGATTTGTCCTGATGATTAGTTGCTCTGCACCAGTGTCTATTGACGCCATAGGTCAGCTGTCAGCCAAACAGAGACTATTACGAGAGGTAATGGCCTGATTGTTCCCCTGCATCAAAGTCCTGGTGAAAACCAAGGGACTGTCAGGATAATGCTCTTAGAGTAGTGCCAAGTCTAATATGTTTATTTGACACAGTGTTTCCACACTCACTGCATAACACCTATTATGGTAATTTACTGTACAAATGAGAAATAGTTATCCTAATGAAAGCAAAAACGACCCTGTTTGGTGGATCCTAAACAGGTTAAATGGAGCTTTGCCGACCAGGCATGGCCATATGGAACAGTGGCTTAGCCACGGGACAATCACATCCAATCTACTCTCAACATTTAACCAGAGCTTCTAACATGTATATGATCGTCCTTTGACATGAAAAGAGAAAGCAGTTACAGATGTTCAGCCTGCACCCATATCCACAGGTAGACATTTCACCATACCATTCCACCAATACCGGTTTTAGCTACATCCCACCAATACTGATTGCCAATTTAAGTAGAACATTATTATTCAGACAAATGCAGAACATGGGAAACGAAAATGCATTGCTATAAAAACTCAATTATTTATATCATGCAAATATCAACTTGTATCAGACAAATGTGCAGAAACAACGGGGAATACCAGCTCCTGCTTTAAGAAACGCCAGTAAACATTCAACGCTTTGACATGATTGAGTCCAAAAGGGATATTTTGCAAAATCCCCTAAACGTCAGCATCAAGAGCAAGTGGACATTGTGACAATGAACAAATGCTGCTCGACTAAAAATCTGAGAGTTCAAAACGACTGAGCCAGTGGTGTGGACTTCTTTTCGTGGATTTTAATATTGGCATTTAATTGAGGAATTTCCTGCTAATTGATTATTTATTCTGGCACTCAATGATTTGAAGGTTATGGGGATAAGTTAATTGTGTCCCACGTATTCATGCCTTATAGCCAATTTCAGACACTAAGTGAGGGCATTTACTTATCTATTTATGGCACTTTTGTGGCATAAATACATCACAAATTTTGTTGTGCTCCATTTGTGAGGTAAAATTTGCAACTTTAACACCACTCCTGCCACTTTTCCAAAGTGGATAGAAAATGAGGCATGATGTGGCCAAAGTGGTCAGAACAGCAGGCCCAGCTCATTGATAATTTACCAAGCCAGATTTTTAGCACAGAGAGTTAAACCTCTGTATATATAGGTAAACCACTGTCAGTTTACTTTTGCTGTGAGAGGAAGATGTTATCCACAATGTAATCCTCATAATAGTAGGTGCAGAATTGGGATGCCAATATGAGAGCTCTATTGAGTCTTTACAGGGGAATATCTCTGGCTGCAGTGATGGTCTGTATGAAAAAATTAAGCAAGACTGTTTGCCAAGCTAAATTCTAAAGAAAGAGGAAGGTAAAAGGCCAGGACAGGAATTAGAATATCTTGAGTGACTTTAAAATTTGTGTCCGGATCACCATCTACCCATTTTTATTTAAAAAAAAAATAACATACAGTCTGTTAAAGGGATGTACATTGCCTCTTCCTCTGCAATGTCTTGGTCAAGTAAGGGGTGAAATGGTATTCTTTTAGATCTCCCAGCTGTTGTTCAATCAGAAAAGGAAAAAAGGATAGGATTTGCAAAACAAAAACAACCAGCTCAGTGAGCATTACCTCACCTAGTTACATTTCTGTAGCTGTGGCTCCGGTTGATGGCTTTCTCCTGTAGCTGGGCAACCAGATAGTTTCTTCTTCTCTCCTGATTCAGCACCTGTTTTTCTCAGCAGCCCTACTGCACTTGATTCAATTTTGCATCAGGTTACTAGGGCAAAGATAAGCCATAGATGACATCAGACCGAGAGGGGAATCATCCTGCCAAGTCTTGCTTTGTGTTTCAGGTTCATCCTTTCCTTGCACTTTTCCCTGTGTATTACTGTCTTTGGAATTGTTACTGATCCTGACCTTGTTTTTTTTCCTGACCTCCCTCCTACCCTTTACCTTTAAATGATCTGCCCCATACTTTTAGTTCCAGGTGTAGTTCTGACTATTGGCTCTGTTCTTGACCATGTTCCCATATTGTCCTGTTGCCCTCTGACTTCTCCCCTGGTGATGACACATGGCTCTATACCACAGTCCCATCAGTGCTACTGCCAGCAAACTGTGACTATTTTGGGGGACCATAACTTGGTAATCCATGTGCAGCAACATCCACATCTTAGGATTTAAGAGTGAAGACCAGGAAATTTCTTAGATCGTGAGCCCTAATCTAGCCTGCATCAAATGGATTACAGTTTATAGAATCCAATTCCCAATATGAGATAGGAACAGTGAGTAGGATTTACATAATTGCAGCACCCAGATTGTGAGTTGGGGAAGAAGATTGCAATTTTTTCTCACTTGACTGCCATTTGGCTTTCAGTTGGATACTTATACTGCATATTTTTTTTAAGACAGAACCATTATAAGCATTAGTCAGTAGAATAATTAAAGCAAAGAACGATCTTGAATTTAAGGTGTAATATTTTTGGTGAGGGATTTGATATGTTTAGATGGTGAGTTTAAAGCAGTGTTTCTTGGCACCAGTCCTCAAGTACTTTCAACAGGTCGTGACTTAAGGATATCCCATAGAGAGTACACCAATGGGAATGTCTTATGTACTGAGCATAATTACATCACATGTGCAATACTAAGGAAATCCTTAAAATATGTCCTGCTGGAGATATATGAGAGCTTGATCTAAACCAGTATTATAGATTCAACAGGTTCTGCTTTCAGTATTTCCATAGCATTGACCAGGTGAAATAATTGTGGCCAGTGTACCAAGAATTGCCTCAAATATATACTCTGTCAGATATTCTCAAATCATGACCCCTCCAATGTACTTGAGAGCTTGAACTAGACCAGTGTTTCTCAATTACAGAATTGAAATACCTCCGGCAGGTCTAGTTTTCAGTTTTTCCTTAATTGTGATGTTATTATGGTCAGTGTATCAGGAAGTGCTATAAATCTTCTTGCCGTAATATTCTCAAAATGTGAATAATTTGTGGAACTTAAGGACTGGAGTTGTACTGTCACACATCAGTTCCTATGTATGCATTGATATTTTCTTGTGAATAATGTCAAGAAAGAGCAACTCAAAGCACACTGGTGAAGGAAAACCGAGAGCATGTCTACAAGTTGAGAGCAATATAAGCCCCTCAAAAAGAATCTTGACTTACAGTATTGGTTACTTCTGTCCTTGGGATTATCTGTAGGCCTTATTTGGTGTTTGGTCATTGATTTACATTAGTGATTGTGAGCCAAAACCAAGAGCGGAGCCTAAACAGAGATAAGGTATAGAACTGCATCTGTTCTATGTTTCTGACCTGGTTTTGGCTTACAATCACAGATTTAAAAAACTGACCAAACACTGATGTGTGAATAAGGCCTTAGGATTCAGGTGTACTTGTAGATGATGGATTAAATAACAGCATGCAATGTCAGTCAGCTGCTTCTTAGGCTAGCAGCATATTGTCATGTATTAAAAGAGGAATGGACTTGCGGGACTGAGATGTAATATTATCACGTTACAAAGCTTTGGTGACACATCTGGAATATGCAGTTCAGTTTGAGCACCAGTCCATAGAAAGGATGCCCTGGAGCTTGAAAAAGTCCAAAGGAGAGCTACTAAAATGATAAGTCGCATAGAGGGTCTTAGTTTTGAGGAAATATTAAAAGAATTACATTTATTTGGTCTTGAGAAGGAGGGGGCATGATTAACCTGTACAAATATATAAATGGGCAGTACAAAAATATGATGAAAAGCTGTTCCATGTAAAATCTCCTCAAAAGACAAGGGGACACTACCTCTGCCTGGAGAAGAAAAAGTTCATTTTCCAGAGGCGTCAAGACTTCTCTACTGTATGAACTGAGAATCTGTGGAATAGACTTCCTCAGGGCGTTGTCACAACAGGAACAATGGATAGTTTTAAAAAAGGCTTAGATGAATTCTTAAAATTAAATAACATTAATGCTTAAATGTGTAGGGTCTCGATCTAAAATTTACATCCCCACCCATCTCTTGGTTGAACTTGATGGACTTATTAAAGGTGTTCACCGGGAATTAAGAAAATGAAAATACTAAAATGTTACTTTATTATAAATATATTCCCAAATGCCTTTCATTAGTCATAATGGTTCAATAGGTCTGGGGAGCAATCATCAGGAGAAATAAAATGGCCACTGACCTACTAATACACACAGAACCTGTCCAGGGATTATGATCCTGAATACAGCTGATAAAACCTTTATCTGAATCTTTGTAGGAATGGAGTTCATGAAGAGACATAAAGTACAGAGAGGAGGTGGGGATGACCCTCAGCACTTGTATGCAGTCTCCGTTACCACAGTCTGTCATATCCATCCTCTCTGTACTTCATGTCTCCTCATGAACTCCATTCCCACATATATCTAGCTAAAGTTCTTATCAGCTTTATTCAGAATCATAATACCTGACAAATAGGAAAAAAAGGATGAGGCAGCTACTTAGCTCAGTGTTGTGAAGTAACTTGTCCTGCTGTGTGATTAGGACAGGTTTTGTGTGTACTAATAGGCCTGCAGCCATTTTATTTCCCTTGATGATTGCTCCCTAGACAAAACGATTCATTATAACTAATGAAAGATATTTGGGACAATGTTTATAATAAAGTAATGTTTAAGTTTTTTAATTTTTTTAGTTCCCGGAGAACCTCTTTAGTGGCACATAAACCAAATTATCTAACAGTTAAAGTTTATTCTCCCGACTTCTGTTCCATCCTTTTGTGAACGTCTGTTAATTTTTTAAAACAAAAGCAGCACATAAAATAATCATATGTCATTTTTTAATTGATGTAGATTTTTTATCCTTTTTTTCAGGAAATACTGCCTGCATCCCTCCCACAATACCATTGTATCCGACTACTGGCCCTGCAGTCTTGGAATCACACCTTCTGAGCCTCATGGCACCATGTCACACAACCTTTGTTCCTACAGAAACAGACCTTCAGGCTGACCTCATTGCTGCTACCCAACAAGATGAAGATGGAGACACGTAAGGGCCTCTAACATCCCAGCCTGCTCTCCTCTCTGATTGTTTTCTGAAATCTAAACAACTTCTTTCTTACATCGTCAATGTATACCACACAATTCTCTTTACTGGCTTTTGGAATATTAATTTATTGTAGCTTAATGTATTTTAAATAATTAAATACTGCTACAGTAATGCTAATCTTGTGACTATTCTGGGGTTCCCTTGGTGGCACCAGCCTTCTGTCTCTGGACTTCCAGTCATCTGATCACCAGAACACAAGAGCAGAGGACACAATACATGCTGTCCATGAAAGACCACAATGATCAGCAGTATAAAGGGCTGCTGCACTCCTCTTTATACAGGCATAGTTGTACATATAGGGGTGACTTTGTCCTGTTCATGTTGTGAGTTCAAGAAGGGAAGCAGGAACCCCTGGAGTGACAGTTGAGTTCCAGAAAGCCAGTATACTGTACTAATAAGGAAATGTGCCGCCTGGATCCAGAAGCAGGAAGTTTTTAATGAATCATTGATTCGAGTGAATTATTGAATCAAGATGTTGTAAATTTAAAGGGCTCTTTCCTGGTGGATGATTTGGTGCAATAGATAATGCAAATGTGTTGCCTCCAAAGTTCTTGTCTTGTGAAGATTAGCTAAATGACAAAAATCACACCAAAGGCCGTTTGTATTTCAGCATACATAGAAACTAAGCTTAGTCTTGACCGGTGACTTGTAATAACCAGACATGCTTCTTATTACTGGAAGATCACAAATGGTAAAAATCATAGAAACCACCTAATCCGGTTGTTAGAAAACCACAGATTCTCCCCACCCCCTGCTCTCTGAGACCACAGACTTCCTTAACCTTCCAATACTTCCTTGGGTCACCTCCCCCTAGTTTGTTTTAATGCTTTGCACTTGTGTCTTCAGAATTGCTCTTCCTCAAACAGTTCATATAACGAGCACTGCAGGTGTATTCTGTTGTATCATAGTACTGTACAATAACCACTAAATACGCTGGTGTATGTATATATATTCATGCATACTCTTTTTTTATTCTTTAATTAATCCACTTTTATTTTCTAATTATAGACTTTTTAAAATTCTTTTTTCTCTATATGATTATAGAGGCAGGCTTCTCACCTGACCTGCTATTAACAGCATTTAGAGAGATGATTTACAGCAGCAACATGAACATAGTAACATAGTTTATAAGGCCGAAAAAAGACATCTGTCCATCCAGTTCGGCCTGTTTTCCTATAAGTTGATCCAGAGGAAGGCAAAAAACCCCTGTGAGGTAGAAGCCAATTTTCCCCACTTTAGGGATCATGTGCATGATCATTTATGTGCGCTAAGAGCTTCCATTTTATCTATAGGTCTATTTAGCAGTAATGCTTTTTCACTTTTTCATATATTCACCTTATTTGTCTTAGTGCATACAGAGTGCTGCTACCTTTTTTTGTATTGTATTTGATTAGCTATGGTAGCTTGCACCTGTCTCTCATCTGTAGGAGGTGCTGTTCCATTTTTGGAAAAAATATATATATTATATATATATATATATATATATATATATTTATATAGGTGTTACCTTCCATTATCATCCTGCCTGTGTCAATAATGAGATCACTGCTGGAAAGTGATCTCTAAAGAACAGGAATATTTTGAGGCACAATGACCTTAGTCAAAGTACTGTATATATAACATGAACACCTGAGGTAAAGAATGTTAACTTACTTTAAACAACATGTTTATTAGCCTTAAAGAGCTTTTTGTGATTTTCATATCAATGGCCTCTCCTCAGGATAAGTCATGAATATGAGATCAATGGGGGTTGGCCTCCCGACACCCCCACCGATAAGCTGTATGAAGAGGTTGCCTCGCAGTGTGAGCACTTAGGCCTCTTCTTATGTGACATCACGTTCATTGGACACAAGGCCTTGGCACAGCTCAGTCTGGTTCAAGTGACTAGGGCTGAGCTGTGATACCAAGCACAGTAGTCTCCTAGGGTAGATGGGCACTGTGCAGCAGGCACACAAAGATGTTGCAGTCCACACAGGAGAATTTTGGTGCACCTGACCTCAGTTGAGTTTTTCAGATTTTGATAATGGAAATAAGAAACGAGACAAGTAAAAGTAGAACTGGTGCTCACTCCTCAGCATCTAATATGTAGATCAGTGTTCTCACCTGCCCATAGCACTTGCTCCTTTCACCAGGATGCTGTGCAGCTGAGGCACAGCCATGATGCAACCGAAAAACAAACGGACGTGCAAGTAGGCCTGATTTTCTGACTGATTAACAGTTTATTATGATGGATTGTTGATTGATAATGGACCACAGTATTTATCACAGTACCACTTATCAATCAACAATCATTTAACAGTTGTATAGTAAGGACAAGGCACTGCTCAACAGCAGATGCAGAGGTAGGAGTTAATTCCTACAGCAGACAAACAGAAAACGCAGCACTCTTCTCTTTTCTCACAAAGGCTTATTTATTATATACAGTCTACAAATATACACAATGGTTTGTTCCTATAATGGATCTTCCTTAGATAGTCAGATTGTGGGATGTATGGACTGGCTTATGCGCGTCACATGGTAGTCATGTCTCGGCCGCACAGCGCCGATTATGTGGGTCTGCACCCAGGCTGAGCTCCATGATCAATGAAGGTGTTGTCACTGGCCTAGGGAAAGCTGTGAGAAGGCCACAGTGCTATTGCGAGCGCCGCTGCCTTCTCCACTAGCTGAGACCAGACCCCTACCGATCAGATACTGATGATCTATCAAGAGGACAGGTCATCAGTTACAAAATCTCAAAAAACCCTTTAACATTAAAACTGTGTCCATTTTTATCTATTTTTTATATACTTTTACATTTAAATATTGCATTGAAAGCCCCTTTCCCTCCCTTACTCCTTTTATCTCTCTTTTATCTGTATTTGTATCTTTAGATGACGTCACTGCTCATTTTCCGCCCCTCATATCTTTAAGTTTCACTTTATAGTAAGAACCTTTTCTGTGAAATCCCTTGACTTCCTAAAACTGACACATACTGAACTTTCTTCCCTCCCCCCATCTCTACCCCCAGCCTGTGTGTGCCCTAGTGCTCTGTACTCTTGCATGGGTAGCAGCTGCATTACTGTTTCACATAAATTTGCTAAGTAAAACCTCAGAGACCTCATTGAGTTTGTAGTTATGATAGCTGCTCAAATTTGGAAAGTTTTTAATTTTTTATATTGGTAGAAGCATAGCAACAGACACAGTTACGTGAATGTAAAGGGAAATTCCAGCCAATTGTTTGCTGACCTCCCCTAGAAGTTCAATTACCTGCAATTTGCAAAAACTATTATTAGTAGGGAAATCTTCAGCTTTACTACACGCTATTAAAGCAAATGAAAGAAAATGGGGTTGTCAGATCTTAGCCAAAGGCCAGGCTAAGTAGATAGTCAACTGGACAGTATCCAAGGAGGCCTAGACTCTCCAATTCCATCCCAAGTAGAGCACAGTGATGGAACACTGCTTGTTGAAGATGTTTAACCAGTCAGTCATCTCCCATTAGGTCATATTGTCGAGCTGGGTCAAGTTATCATTAGCCAAGGGGCCCATGTCAGTTTAATTAAATACCTACCTCAGTCTAAATATGTCCTGTAGACTTGGGTGGGCCCTGAAGCAACACCATTTTTTCCAGTCAATGGCTCAGGAACCACATGTAACTGTTTGACACCTATGTGGGGCTTTCCTGCTGTTCGCAGCTGAAGACACTAATATGCACCAATGTCACCAGGGATGTCATAAAATTACTGAACTCTTATATAGATATTAGACTGGCACCACTCCAAAAAGCATGAGTGTAAGTCTGCATGCAATAATCCACACACTAGAGAACACCAAAGAAAAGTAAAGCATGTGCAAATGACTGCACCTCAGACATAAATTAAAAAAAAGGACTTTATTACAAGCTTCATACGTAGCTTAAAGGGGTTGAGCTGAACCAAGACATATTCCCTTCTTCCCCATCTCAGCCCCTCTGACATGAGATGCTCATGAAATGATGTGATGCTCTCCCTTGCTCCACACTGAATCATGTGGGGCAAGGGCTTTTTTCTGGAGATTCATACTGGGCTCTCCATGGGTAAGCAGTTATCCCGGTGATGTCACCGGAACTAATTGACAGGCTTTAGTGCTGTCCCAGCCTGTAAATTGGTTAGGGCAGCACTTAAGCCTGCCCATAATTTTTTTACTTAAAGAGAACTTGTCACCACAAAATGAGGTGCAATTTGCAGGCAGCATGTTATAGAAAAGGAGGAGCAGAGTAGATTGATCTATATGTTTTGTGATAAAAGATTCAGTAAAACTTGTAATTAATACATTGAAATCTGCTTTTTCTATACTTAAGACCACCTCTGCGTATAGCCATTAGTGACTGACAGCTATCTCTGTATACTCACTTACACCGAGAATGCTATTAATCACTGATAACACCTGTCCTGTGTACAGCTGTTAGTGACTGACAGCTATCTTTGTATACACACTTACACAGAGAATGCTATCAATCACTGATAACACTTCCCCTGTGTACAGCTATCAGTGACTGAGGGATATCTCTGTATACACACTTACACAGAGAATGCTATCAATTATTCACAACAGCTCCCCATGTACAGCTCTCAGTGACTGAAAGCTATCTCTGTATACACTCTTACATAGAGAATGCTATAAATCAGAAGACTGGATTTTGCAGCTTAGTTCATTCCTTTGCAAAGTTTTAGTCCATAGATGTAGTTTTTATGTGTACTATGATGACTCAAACATATCTATTAGTTTTACCAGAAGTCCTTTTATCCCCCATCAGTATACTCCGTTGGCTTACTCCAATGTGCGTCAACTACCCAGCACTAATCCACACTAGAAGATCTTTGCCATTTATAAAGGGTGAGATCTTTCCTGGGACCATTATTCATCAATCTTTACACATAGCGCATATCCACAAGTACCGTGTGAATTTGATTTTTAAAGGACTGTTTTCTTTGTGGATAATCACATGGGTTCCAGCCAGTATGCTTGCTGACAGTGTGGTGACGCACGTTTTCCCATTTCTCCAGACATGATGATTGTCCAACATTTTTTGTCATTCTTAGGGCACTGCACATTGCTATTGCTCATGGAAATCTATCAATAGCCCAGAAGGTGATCTCTCTACTAAACCACGGGAGAAGAAATGTAGATGTACTCAATAACCTAAGGCAGGTGAGTAAGAAGAATGTTCTGCTTTTGATTTGTAAGCACTTAATAGATATCCCTCTATACAAATTAAACTTAAAGGGGTATTCCCATCTCACAAATGTAGTTTGTATAATTAGATATAGCCGTACCAATATTACTCAATTACTAATAGAATGTATTTATATAAAATGTACCGTTTAGAAGATTTGCCTATTTGTATATCCATTGTCCCACACATATCAGTCAGGCCGTTGCCCCTGGTTACGACCACTGCGGCCATGTAGTAGTGGTGGCTGGATTGCTCCTGTTCAAACCCGCTCTGAGGTAACTGCTGTATTGTGAACGCACATTGCATGAGCATGCGGAGACACATGTTAGGGTACTTTCACATCTGCGTTTTGGATGCTACCAGTCCAAAACGCAATGGTCAGGATCCGTCCAAAACGCAGACTTTATAAACGGATCCTGCTCCATATAGATGAATTGATCTTGGAGCAGGATTAGTTTCTCTGCGTTTTGGAAACGCAGACAAAAATGCTACAACCCTAAGATGTGTCTCCACATGCTCATGTAATGTGCGTTCACAATACAGCAGTTACCTCAGAGAGGGTTTGAAAAGGAGCAAGCCGGCCACCACTACTACATGGCTGTGGTGGTCGTAACTAGGGGCAACAGCCTGACTGATGTGTGTGGGACAATGGATATACAAATAGGCAAATCTTCTAAACGGTACATTTTATATAAATACATTCTATTAGTAATAATATTGGTATGGCTATATCTAACTATACAAACTACATTTGTGAGATGGGAATACCCCTTTAAGCAGAAAGTTTCACTTTAAAAATGAACTCTTATCATTGGGTGGAGACATAGTAATCTCCAACACCAAAGGTTTACCATGAGTCTTCTAAAGTCAAGTATGAACTTTCCTACATCTAGTTCTCCAATCTGAATAACAGAAAAGGGTCATCAAATTGGTCAGAACCCAGAATTGCCAACATCGCCAGAATTGCCAAAAATTAAGGACAGTGCTAAATTTTTACAGACATATAAATCACCGCATTATAGAGATTAGTGATGAGCGAACCTGCTCGTAACGAGCGGTTCAATACTCGGATCCCCTGCGCTCCCCTGCCCGCAGCCATCCGGATCCGTCCTCACCCGACTGTAAGTCAATGGAGACGGATCCGTTTGGTGTCACACACTGGTATGTGACTAGTGTGTGACACCAAACGGATCCGTCCCCATTGACTTACAGTCGGGTGAGGACGGATCCGGATGGCTGCGGGCAGAGTAGCGCAGGGGATCCGAGCATTGAACCGCTCGTTACGAGCAAGTTCGCTCATCACTAATAGAGATCATGCCACCATGTCACACCCTCAAAACTAATAATCAAATGGGCACTCATAGGCGATTCGGGCAAATGCAATAAAAAGCTTCATCACTTACTGATACATTACTACTCAGTTCATGCATACCAGTCTTGTGATCACAGATGGTGGGATGGCCTGAGGGGTGGCCTTCAACTTACAACTGCAGGCATTCTGACATTCTGAAATTCTGACTTCCTCTCTTTACTCTCCTGTCTTACGCTGTGCTGCTGTCCTCTTACCTCTCCTGTTGACTACTTTAGTGCCTCAAGTTCAGTGTTTGCACAGTGTATGTTATGCTCTGGTGAATGTACGGTGCAAAAAGTTAAAAAAAGTCACAGATAATGTTCTTTTGCTGGACACAATGGACAGCAGAAAAAAAAAAACAAGTTTTTTACAGGCTCTTTGGGGTACATTTAAGACCGGCGCCAGTTCTAAATGTAAGACAGATTCTAGATTGGACACTGACCAAAAATATGTTTGTAGCTCCCACATTAATATTCATTTATCAAGTCTGTTTGATCTCGATAGTAAATGTGAGGACAGAAAAACCCCATCCACGTGACATAGATGTGGTATTGCAGCCAGCAGCATTGGCATCTTCTATTATTATAGGTTTCAAGGTTACTTTGCTTTTTAACAGGCCATGGAAGATCTAGAATAATCCATTGATTGTGATGTTTATGTTCAATGATGTCAATGCTCATGGTTCGGCTGGCTAGACAGGTAGGACAACTATAGCACAAGCAGAGCTTCTAGAGCAATGGCGACTTCAGTGCTTACAGGAGTCATCTGATGTGGACAGTCTCTGTTGGAAGCGTCTTATGACGGTAGACTGGCCACATTGGAGGAGATTTATGAAACTGGTGTAAAGTAGAACTGGCTTAGTTGCCTATAGCAACCAATCAGATTCCAACTTTCTCTTTTAGAGCTCTTTAGGAAAATGAACTAGTGGAATCTAATTTGTTTCTATGGGCAACTAAGCCAGTTTTCCTTTACACCAGTTTGATAAACTTTCCCCATTGTGCCCTGCTGGTGGAACCTCAGGCATTCGGCTGGTCACTTTTCCTGCAGCACCCCTGTAGGTGAAATGAAGCATTACACAATTTGCATAAATATATAAGCTGTCAGTGTTATGCATAGATTTGTCAGGTCCTCTAGTACATTCCTTCTTGTTGGTTTGCTTACCAAGGAAGCAACAAAGAAAGTGCAGAGGTGTAGGTAGCTGTTTTGTGAATTTGTGTAAACGATATATCCTCAACCACCCAAGTCCATTTTCATTTGAACATGTGGACACTCTGAGATCTATAGAGGCCATTATGCCTCCACCTATAGTGTTGCTGTGCTCTTATGTAACATCAGGGGTTTACGGCACCCCCATAGCTGTACCCCTTATGGTCACCCATTCAAATTAAGAGATATACCATAATATGAGATGCAGCAAATAAAAAAAAGCATATAAAGTTCAACACGTCTTAATGAATAACTTATACAACACCATTTTTTCCCCTATCCTGTCTGGTTCTGCAGAATAAACCCATCATTGTTGTTTCTGTTGTAAGGCATCACAATCAGCAGACGTGAACTTTTTTTAAGTTCAGTGTTTCTTGCTCTTGCTGGAAGTCACATGACCCTGGGGATCCCCCTTTGCTGTTTATCTACATTTCCTCCTTCTGCAGCAGTATGAGTGTGAACCAGTGATACCACATAGCAGCCGCGGCTGAAGGAGCAAGAACACAACAAAGACTGTTATAACGAAATAGCTCACGCAGCGTGATTAGCTTCGTAACTCCGGTTCTGAGGAACAGATGTAGCATAGCTGAGTTTGTCATGATATTACATCTGTGTTTTCTCATGGGACTGCAGGTAAACTTACTGCATTATTTTAAGTTGGAGCACTAAAAGAAACAGATGACAAATTTGTCTGCATTTTTACAACATATTGTATTACGGAATGCCACAGACACAATTTCTTTAAGGAATTGGCTCATGAAGGAGATCACCATGACCTTATGGCAGGTACTTGCTGAGAAGTTTTAGACTAGGTTCTCTTGGGTCTCTCAGAGGAACTGATTTTCAGGGCCAACCAACATTTACATGAGTGATTGTTATCATTGCACATGTAAGATACACCAAAAATAAGGTCTAATAGGTTATTTGATAATCATCCGATAAGACCCTAGCGGCAAGTGATTGGCTCCATCTTCTACTGTTCTGGATTGACACATTCCAAACATAATAAAATGTTAAACTTGGGCTATGCCTCCTACCTCAGAAGCATAAAGTGGTGGCATTGATGCCACTGAAGCAATCTATGGACTTATTTCTATGGCCTCTGTACAAAAAGCCATAGGATGGTCCGGTATGCAAATTGAGAAAGCAGATATTCTGGGTTATTGGAAGCTTCCAGTGTCCATTGCACTATGAGAGAATGTTGGATTCATGGAGGGACAGTGACAACGGCAGGATGACTACAGTTTTTTTCAGACCAGTTGTCCTTCCTCAATGACTTTGTATATCCTCATCTTCCTCCAGACTCCACTTCACCTTGCAGTAATCACCGATCAACCAGAACTTGTGGCACTTCTCCTGCAACACAGAGCCTCCCCTCTAATCCCCGACCGCAATGGACAGACCTGCATTCACTTGGCATGTGAATATGGAAGCATCAGGAGTCTCGAGGTTCTGATGAGGGCAGGAATACGAGACCTGGAAGCAACCAACTACCATGGTGTGAGACTATGTAATATGATGTACTTATGTCATCCAGCTGCTGCTCATTGCCATGGATATATTAAGTTTATGAATGTAATTTATACTTTACTGCAGTGGTCCCCAGGGAGGCACATGTGGCTCGCGTCCCCCGTTGTGTGGCTCACCATGGGAGTTATGAACATGTTCAATGATAATTGACATCATTTTTATTTATTTACATTTTTCCCCAAAATTAAAAAAAAAAGAAAAAAACATGATTGTGAAAATAATTTTGATAGCCCAATAGATAAAAGAAAATTCAGGGGTATTAAATCACCATGTGCGTCAAATCACAAATAACACATACTTTCAGGCCTGGTTATTAATGCAAAAACTATGTTATTGAAAATTCCACAGATGATGCTGGAACTATACCACTTTGGCTTAATGTGCTGCCATATACTGCCACCATATGGTGTGTATTATAGAATATTTCCCTTACACAGCATCTGAACATATCTGTTTCTTTTTGGGTCGGTATATTGAGGTGCATAGCATACAACTCTAGAGCAAGTAGCATGATAAAAATAACATAGCTATAGTATGACTCCTAACATCCATGTAGATGGCATGCCTGATTAATGCATTTGCACTACTCTGACCCTACTGGCTGGGACAGGTAACTGCAATTTGCACCTTTTTATAAGAGTCGTTTGTAGCTCATTTTAGTGATGTCACAGAAGAAGTACATTCTCACCTATTTACAGTGTGTGACAAGTCACAAACACTCTTAAGTACTCACTTCCTTTCGTTAAATTTGACACCTTTTGTATCAGAAAATCCACTGATGCAATTGTCAAGGTTCTATGAACTGTTACACCAAGTCATAGTGGAGGCTCTGTGACTTTGTGCCTATTAAAGGGGTTTTCCAGGTTCCTGATATTGATGCCCTAATCTCAGGATAGGTCATTTAATATCTTATTAGTGAGGTCCCAACACTCCGTACCCCCACCAATGAATTGTTCCCTGCAGCCCCCTATGCTTGATTTAGTATTTTGAATCGAAAAGGAAGCATAGCTCCGTTCAAAGTGTAGTGGCCATGCTGGGTTACTGCAGTTCAGCTCCCATTTTCTTCCTGCAGTAACTCAACATGGCCAATGCATTATGACTCAGATTTACTAATCCTGTAGATGGCATAAGCTTAGACAGTTTGTCTAGACCTGCACCAGATTCATCACAATGGCTCAAGCTGGATGTCTGGAATAGACACTTCTTTACTGTATTCCACTTATTGGTTGGCTTATAATATGTCAGAATTGTGCTGAAATTTTGGTGCAAAATGGTGCATCTTAGGCTCCACACACTTTCTGCAGAGTATCAGAACCTCACTGATCAGATATTAATGACCTATCCTGAGGACAGGTCATCAATATCAGAACCCTGGAAAGCCCCTTTAATTCATTAACGTTTCCTATATTTTCTATATTTCTTCAGGTATGACCGCATTGCATGTGGCCATCAGGTCAGGACGTAGAGATATCACTTTATGTTTACTGGAGCATGGTGCTGACGTAAATGCCATGGTACAGTACCCTTTAATGTCTTATTTTTTGGATTTGGTTTTATGTTGTTGGTTTTGAGCACACAGCTTTAAACCTATATCATAGTCAGCAATTAGTAAGGAGGGAGATAGATGTCAACTTTGTTTCTGGTATCTGTTCCCATTTTGTTTGGGTGAATGTTGAGTTAACTCCCTCAGTACACATAGATGTTTTGACTTAACTCCCTCAGTACACATAGTTTTTTTGAGTTTTCATGTACAGACTTGTGCTATACCTTTAGGTTTAATTTCAGTCTATTCTATAGGACTTAAAGAGTGGTCAGAGTCCTTTGATCCAGGCTGTGGAAAGTGGTTCTGAGGAGTTGGTGTCACTTCTGCTTCAGGTGAGTGATCTGCTCATATGGTCATAGTCACATTGTAACTTGTCAGCCAATCCTGGGTGTTCACTGGAAATTAAGGTCGGGTTTACACAGTCCGATAGATGCTGTATTTGCACAAGACTGTACAAACCCACATGTCCCTATCCTACTTTTATGGTGCTCATTGCCTGCAATGGACTTCTATGGACCTCTTCTTGTGTACAGAAACACATGGATAATTCACAAGAAAAAAATGGCATGTTTCAAGAATGAGATATTAAAGTGGCCCTTGGTATGCTGTGGGTTTGGAATATGGACCTGTAAGCACTCTCCATTGCTGTGCAGGATCTGTCCACATAAGCCCTCAGGGAGGACATTGCTTCTAAGGTCACTTACATTGGTAAATGTTGCCTTGTATACATATCATTATGATTCATGGATTTACTGTTAACGCTAATTTACCTGATCCCTATAGAAAGGTGCAGAAATCAATGGATCAACCTATGCAGGAAACACAGCATTGCATGTAGCAAGTGGACGAGGGCTTCATGAGATTACGCGTTTACTACTGAGAAGTGGAGCGGATGGTAGCTTAAAGAACTGTCACAACGACACTGCCATGACAGTAGCCAAAGACAGAAAGGTGAGCTGGATATGTAGGTATAGTCTGAAGAAGTGGTCTCCAGTCCCTGGCTTTCTAGCTGTTGCAACACTACAACTCTCAGCATGATCTGACATCCAGAGGCTGACCATCACTAGAAATAATCAGGGCACTATAACTGTCTTATGACCTCAGCCACAACTTCATCCTCTACTGAGGTTGTGCTGCAGTCATTATAATGTGTTATTTTAAAGGGAAGATATAGCTTTGCAAGAAATGTCTTTATTTTGTATCAGTACATGTAAAGTAATTAGGGTAGCAATTTTGTAAATATTCTTTATTAAAACTGCCAGTATTTTGTTTCTATAGCTCATACACAGATCCATGTGTCTCCATGGTAACAGACACATGGATCTATGTAGTCTGATTCTGCAGGAGTACTCCTAGCAATCGTCCATCTAGTTCTTACTAACATACAGTATATTCAGTAGTTTAGCAAGAATTAAGGGAGTAAGAAGGTGGTAATATGACTGCAGGGTCAGATTAGATGTTTGCAGGGTGAAACCATGGAGAAAGTGGATTTTAATGTTTTTTGTACTTTAACCTTTTTTTTTATATAAACTTTGATTTTTTTTCTCTACTATGAGACCTCTGAACATGACTATAACTATGTGATCTTCTGATAATACATTGATGGAAGGTACTCCATTGCACTGTAGAATTGCCTGTCTGATTTACTGGCAGGCAATCTATTATGAACTGCCTTAAGGGTGTATTAGACACTCCGTGGCCCTGGAAAAATACTAAAAGTGGCCCCGTTTTGTAGCTGGGTCCAAATGAATGAAAGTCAGGGACAGCAATACCATATTGTGATACATTATACCACCTGACCAGAGCATAATACCACAGTCCACCACAAAATACATCCCTAAAAACTTCCAGTGGCCGCCCCCCTGGTCATCGGCCCACCGGGAAATTTCCCTGTTAGGGCTAAAGCCTATCTGCCACCAGGGGCGGATTGGCCATAGACCTTACAGGGAAATTTCCCGGTGAGCCGATGTCCAGGGGGCCGCCTGAGCCCTCTGCAAGGCCGGTCAGTGGAATTTTTGGGGATGTATTTTGTGATGGACTGTGGTATTTGGCTCTGTTGGGGTGGTATAATGTGCCACAATATGGTATTGCTGGCCCTACCTTCCATCAATTGGGACCTGACTACAAAATGGGGCCACTTTTGGTATTTTTTCCAGGGCCACTTTAAGTTCCCAGTCCGCCCCTGTCTGCCGCTGTCCGGAGGGAGGCGTTCGTCAGATAGCTGGCGAAGGACACCACTGCTATTGCATGCAAAATTGCCTGATGAACAAGCTTTTGCTCGTTCATCATGCATTTGGAGGCAGTATAAGACTGCCAGATGATCGCTAACGAGCCTTCATAGGAACGTTCATTAGCGATCATCTTCCAGAAAATCTACCCGTCTAATACACCCTTTAGGCACTTTACATTAAGTGCCAGATATAGTATGGGGGTCATTTACTAAGCTGAAACATGCCTAAATTAGGCGTATTCCAGTGCAGTTAGTTGCACCGCTATCTGTGACTTTGCCCTGCTCACATCAGGTCTAAAATTGTAGGCAGGGAAGGTATTGGTAGGACCGTCTTATTTACCATTTTCTACACCTGTTTTAGGCATAGAAAATGGTCTAAATGTAAGACAGCTCAGAAGAACTGGCCCTGAATGTGCCGAAGTTGTGTAGAGGACGGCGCCTCTTCATAACTCTAGCGGAACCATCGCCAGCACAGGGCTTTATTAAGACTGGCGTCTTAAACGCAGATGTTAACAAATGTGCCTGTATATATAGAACAAATTAAGATCCCTTTGGACAATGAAACAAATCAGTTATAAAGATGAACCTTCCCTTTAAAGAGCCTCTGTCAGCATGAAGGGAGCGAGCGCTATGCAGGAACATTTACTGCGTCATCCTCATACCGCGTAATTCTGACTCTATTCCATGTGAAATGAGATACCTACAGACGTATAATAAGGCTCCATAGTAGTGTATGGTTATCCTATTATTAATCTTTATAATGCGAAGGGCCATAATATGCATAAGCCTTAGAGTAGCGGGTGCAGAGGCAGTGACACTGTAAGAAAATGTTAATTTTATAAAATACTAAATAAATGGTATTTATCAGAGTGTGTCAGTGTGAGGTATGGCATTGGCATTACAATAAATAGCACAATTGAAATTTAGTTCCTCTTGAATTATTCCATGACTCGTGAAAACAGTAAATGGACCCTTGTGTGCCTTTACAATGGGTTCATTTATAGAAATCTGCAACTTATAAAATTCTTTAAACAGGAACTATGTATTTACTTTTGTTAAAAAAACGGTAGTTTCAAAAAAATCCCCTTGTTTGTACAGTGCACGCCATCATCTGTAGAAAACTGGCACTAAACTATTAAAGGGGTTATCCCATAAAAAAATGACTATGAATAAAGCATTTTAAATGGAAGTATTATTGCAATATAAATATAATCTTTTTTTCTGTACATTACATATTCCTCTCTGTTAGCGCCCCCTGCTGTTTATCCTTTGGCAGAAGTTTTGGTCCACCATCTCCTGCATTACATACCAAATGCAGGCTCGGACTGACCCATAGGAGTAGAGGTGAATCCCCCGGAAGGCCCCTGAGCAAGGTGGGCCCCTAGTCTTCCACCCCCTGCACAAGTGGCACATAACACATTAGACTTACTGCACTACATACATATATTCAATGTACAGCACCTCAACCAGCCTATGTTCATATAAAAAACATGATAGATTATTAAAGAAACTCCCCAGTTTATTATTACAGACACAGAGCGCCGCCTGAGCCGGCCTCTGATAGGCTAGTGCCTGCAGCCTATCAGAGGAACGGGCAGGGGAGACGCCTCTCCCTCCCCTGCCCCGCAGTACAAGCATCTGTATCGCCGTCCTGAGGAAAGCGATACAGATGACTATGGAGATGAGCGCTTCCATAATGGAAGCGCTCATCTCCCTCTGCCCCGCCACGGCCTCCAGCTGTGCGCAGGGCTGCGCCGCACCTACCTAATTGGCGGTGCAGCCCTGCAAGTGGCAAGGGGGGCCCTCGGGGCCCCCTGGCTTAGGGGCCCGGTCGCAACTGCGACCGCTGCGACCCCTATAGCTACGCCACTGTTCTCAATGTTGATACAGGGAATCTGGTAGCATCTTGCTGCTGTGTGAGCAGATAATATTTGAATGTATCCGTACAGTGGGCCCCCAAAAGAAATTTTACTGGTGGGCTCTAGGCACCCCAGTCTGACACTGACCAAATGTATATCTGGGGCTGTATGTGAGGGACTGTTTTCTATGCGGGGGGAAGAGGAAAGTTTGAAGTCCTCCAGACATGGACATAACTACCAGGGTTATTAAAGGGATCCATCTCCACTCAGACATATGTGCAGTTTGTGATTTGTATGGACAATGGAAGAGTCCATTACTTTTTGCATTATTTCTGTATTGTGCCATAACTGATTCATTTTTGTACATTACAGTGCATATTATCATACTATTGTGATACCACCATGAGCCTTATTGCTGTAGTGTGACATCATTATGTACATTATCCCTGTGCATTAAGAAAACCAATATAATCATATTCATGCTACTGAAGGTGGTCATGGTGGTGTGCAGTCCAAATCTGAGTTTTGCTATGTGGACCTATAGGTCCTTGTTACACCCCTGCCTCCAGATAATGTGGGTAAAAGGAGAAAGAAATGAAAATTACATTGGACAGCTGCATTTTTTTTAACTGAAATAATTAAAATAATGAATAGCAAATTATTCCAGATATTTATTTTTTATTAAATATGTGGGATAAACCCTTTAAATCTACCCATACAACTTACATATATGCCAGTGTGATATGGTGTGACATTATATGGGCTAGGTAATAGGGAAGTTTTATATCTATATAATGGCACAGCGCAACTGGTATATTGATATCCCTTATTCACCTAGATGGTACTTTTAATTCAATAACTTTCCTCTGTAAGATTTAGTATACCACTCAGTTCACCTCTGGAGCGGTAGTTAGCACATATGTCTCAATGTTCCGCACACTCAAAACGCTGTATTCATAGCGTACTGGATTAGTTACACATGTGTTCCTACCTTTCTAGTGGCATGCACAAGGTCTTCAGGGTGTTCGGTGGTTCAGGATACGGTCCCGGTTCTTCCTAGGGACTTTCTCAATTTCTGGAGCGAGCCGCGGCCGGTGGCTCAGCTCCGCTTGCTTGTCTGTAGCTCACGCTCACTCAGAGCGTGCGGTGACGTCACCTGTGCTACGGATAGGTAATTGAGCCAAACTTACTAACCTACGCGTTTCAAACAACACGGTGTTCTTCCTCAGGGTATTTTTCCAGTTAGGCTCTGTATCCTCCTTTATATCTCCACCTCATTAGCCCCTCTTGCGCCATTTTTCCAGTTAGGCTCTGTATCCTCCTTTATATCTCCATCTCATTAGCCCCTCTTGCGCCATTTTTCCAGTTAGGCTCTGTATCCTCCTTTATATCTCCACCTCATTAGCCCCTCTTGCGCCAGAGGGGCTAATGAGGTGGAGATATAAAGGAGGATACAGAGCCTAACTGGAAAAATACCCTGAGGAAGAACACCGTGTTGTTTGAAACGCGTAGGTTAGTAAGTTTGGCTCAATTACCTATCCGTAGCACAGGTGACGTCACCGCACGCTCTGAGTGAGCGTGAGCTACAGACAAGCAAGCGGAGCTGAGCCACCGGCCGGGGCTCGCTCCAGAAATTGAGAAAGTCCCTAAGAAGAACCGGGACCGTATCCTGAACCACCGAACACCCTGAAGACCTTGTGCATGCCACTAGAAAGGTAGGAACACATGTGTAACTAATCCAGTACGCTATGAATACAGCGTTTTGAGTGTGCGGAACATTGAGACATATGTGCTAACTACCGCTCCAGAGGTGAACTGAGTGGTATACTAAATCTTACAGAGGAAAGTTATTGAATTAAAAGTACCATCTAGGTGAATAAGGGATATCAATATACCAGTTGCGCGGTGCCATTATATAGATATATACGTATTTGGTTTTCCAGAACAGCAGGTGTGCAGTACTGCTGCGGTAACGGCAGCAACAAAAAGTGTCTCTAAAGGTAGCGCTAGTGGATAGTTTTCTGAATAGGGAAGTTTTACTAAATCCATAGGTGCTATAAACTTACCCAGGCTGTATTTATGACAGGCTAAATGATAAATTTGGTGCAGAGCAGACACTTTCCTCTACGTCTATACCAACTATTATTTGGAAATGTGAAACTTTCTATGTATGAATGTAATGATGATATAGGTTAGTAATTACAATATTTTACAAGTTTATTGGGGAAAATAATTGAAAGGAGGCTCTACTACTGTGTTGGGCCGCCTACTGCCTGGATATAAGATGAGATATGGTTGGGCATGTAGGCATACAGGTTCCATATGTATACTGAGGCACGTTTGCCCACCGATCTTGCAACTGGTCCTGTAGATCCTACACACTTGAAGGTTGAAAAGACTGGCATCCCAGCTGGTCTCATAACTGCTCGATTGGCAATAAATCTGGTGAATAAATCTGGTGACCGGGCAAGGCCAAGGAAATGTTGCAATGGCAGAAATATTCCTGAAAAACCCTAACTGTGTGTGGGCGAGCATTTTCCTGATGAAAAATGCCAGTTGGAAGCCCTGTCCTGAGAAGCAACACACTTGGCCGCAGGATGTCCTGCATATATCATGGAGCTGTTAGTGTCCTTCATATCACTCCTAGGGTGACCAACTGTGGTATGTGATGGCTCCCCAGATCATCACATCAGCAGTTGAGGCAGTGTGTCACTCCACAGCAAAGGCAGGATTGAAGTGCTCACCACGAGGCCTCGACAATCAACCCCGACTGTTGTTGGATCCCAAACAGAACCTGGATTAATTTCTAAAGACAATATGGTTACATTCTGTGGCCCTGGTTTCTCATTCACAAAACCACTTCAAATGAAGGCATCTGTGGCTGACTGTCAATGGCAGGACATGTAATTGACATAGTGACACTAAATTTAATTCTGTTAAATGCCTGGAAATGGTCCAGTCAGAGACAGGGGTGTGGGGCGAAGATGCCACCTGTGTCTGGATGGATGGTGAACCATGAAACTATGGAAGCTATGGAAGCTGCTTGTGCTTGCCGGCTGATCAAACAATCCTTTTTATTGGCGATCTGTCTTGGCCTTCTGGAGCATGTTTGCCTTGTTTGCCCTCACGTAACCACCGTTCCCAACACCTCCTAATAGGTAGGTCAGAATGACCTAGATGGCGGGCAATTCATCAAAATGACCATAGTCCTTCTCCCAATCCAATGATGTGCCCCCTCTGAGTTTGTTAAATGGGCAAAATGTCCTCAAGTGTGTTGTAGAGACATGTCTAGCTGTCAACGATTTCTTATTAAGAGTTACATTAGTCAAAAGTAGCCTCTGACCTTTTTATAGTTAATTTTATGCTCTTTTGTGGCAAGACCCAGTGTCTAATCAGATCATACCTGTAATCATTTACATATCTGCTTCATGCATATCTGCATGCCGAGTTTTGCAGTAAGCGGACATCTGAGTGCATTGTTTGTTTTTCAATGAATGTAATTTACAGAGAGGAATTGCTGAACAGGAAATTTCAGGTAGCATGGTAGTTCAATGGTTGGCCATTTTACCTGGTAGCACCAGAGTCTGCAATAAAATCCATATGATTATTTAGGGATTTTGCCCAGATACATTATATGTGGTCATACCTTTAAAGAAGTGTCCCACCTGGATGACACCTTCTCTAAACAATCAGCTGGAGGAAGTTGCAGATGGCTGTAAATTCCTCCTGTTGTTTCAAAAATGATTAATGGCTTACTATGTAGTTTAGAGACCTCCAGAGTAGGAACCAATCTTTCCAGTGACTCTACACTGATTTTTAAAGGGGGAGCCAAGGAGTAGACTTCTCTTCCTTACGACCTCTAAATAGGGCATATGGACATGGTTTCTCTTAATGGAACACCCTGGTTCACTAACACACTTCGATTCTATTCTGCTTGTAGTCATTGTAGTAGCTACACAGTAATTGTACATTAATTTCCTATGTGGGCAATGAAAGTCTTGAGTTAATCTAGAGTAGGAAGAATTCCAATTGTTGCAAAAACTAAAGTCTGATATGGCATTTCACAATGATGTTTTCAGTTTCACTTTTCATAACCTCTGTCCATATGTCCCATTTTGGCCCATGTGGGTAATAGAGGCAAAAGGTCCAGTGTCAGACTAAGGCTCTTTGGTTCCAACAGAAAAATTGATTTTAAGGCCACCCACCATCTACAGTGCCTTGCGAAAGTATTCGGCCCCCTGGAACTTTTCAACCTTTTGCCACATTTCAGGTTTCAAACAAAAAGATATAACATTTAAAATTTTTGGTGAAGAATCAACAACAAGTGGGTCACAATTGTGAAGTGGAACGAAATTTATTGGATCATTTAAACTTTTTTTGTAATAATAAAACTGAAAAGTTGGGCGTGCAAAATTATTCTGCCCATTTACTTTCAGTTCAGAAAACTCACTCCAGAAGTTCATTGAGGATCTCTGAATGATCCAATGTTGTCCTAAATGACTGATGAAAATAAATAGAATCCACCTGTGTGTAATCAAGTCTCCGTATAAATGCACCTGCTCTGTGATAGTCTCGGGGTTCTGTATCATGAAGACCAAGGAACACACCAGGCAGGTCCGTGATACTGTTGTGGAGAAGTTTAAAGCTGGATTTGGATACCAAAAGATTTCTCAAGCTTTAAACATCCCAAGGAGCACTGTGCAAGCGATCATATTGAAATGGAAGGAGTATCAGACCACTGCAAATCTACCAAGACCCGGCCGTCCCTCTAAACTTTCATCTCAAACAAGGAGAAGACTGATCAGAGATGCAGCCAAAAGGCCCATGATCACTCTGGATGAACTGCAGAGATCTACAGCTGAGGTGGGAGAGTCTGTCCATAGGACAACAATCAGTTGAACACTTCACAAATCTGGCCTTTATGGAAGAGTGGCAAGAAGAAAGCCATTTCTCAAAGATATCCATAAAAAGTCTCATTTACAGTTTGCCACAAGCCACCTGGGAGATACAACAAACATGTGGAAGAAGGTGCTCTGGTCAGATGAAACCAAAATCCAACTTTTTGGAAACAATGCAAAACGATATGTTTGGCGTAAAAGCAACACAGCTCATCACCCGGAACACACCATCCCCACTGTCAAACATGGTGGTGGCAGCATCATGGTTTGGGCCTGCTTTTCATCAGCAGGGACAGGGAAGATGGTTAAAATCGATGGGAAGATGGATGGATCCAAATACAGGACCATTCTGAATAAAAACCTGTTGGAGCCTGCAAAAGACCTGAGACTAGGACGGAGATTTATCTTCCAACAAGACAATGATCCCAAACATAAAGCAAAATCTACAATGGAATGGTTCAAAAATAAACGTATCCAGGTCTTAGAGTGGCCAAGTCAAAGTCCAGACCTGAATCCAATTGAGAATATGTGGAAAGAGCTGAAAACTGCTGTTCACAAACGCTCTCCATCCAACCTCAAAGAGCTCGAGCTGTTTTACAAGGAAGAATGGGTAAGAATTTCAGTCTCTAGATGTGCAAAACTGATAGAGACATACCCCAAGCGACTTGCAGCTGTAATCGCAGCAAAAGGTGGCGCAACAAAGTATTAATGCAAGGGGGCCGAATAATTTTGCATGCCCCACTTTTCAGTTTTATTATTACAAAAAAGTTTAAATGATCCAATAAATTTTGTTCCACTTCACAATTGTGACCCACTTGTTGATTCTTCACTAAAAATTTAAAATGTTATATCTTTTTGTTTGAAACCTGAAATGTGGCAAAAGGTTGAAAAGTTCCAGGGGGGCCTAATACTTTCGCAAGGCACTGTATGTATATGCTGGAACACCAATAATATTCAAGGCATAGGGCCATATGATCTGTAGAACACCCAACTCTGTATAAAGAGTAATGTTTGAAGATTTACATAACAGAATTCACCAAGGACGCCATGAACATCAATGACATTCTTTCTCAAGTGTTGACTTGAGAGTTTCCTTCCCTAATGGACTGGGTTCTTGTCCTCTTACGTAAAGAAAGCAAATTAAAGACTCAGATGGAGCTTATTTTCTAATGTATATCTGGTAAATATCTACTTTTTGATTGCCATATCACTGATCTTGTACATAGTTATCAATCTAATTCATTGGAACATGATCTGCATGCATAATACACAACAAAGCTAGTTTCATTTTTAGAAAAGTTTTGCCAAAAGACAAGAAACACCTTTTTAGTTCACCGTATGCTTGACTTTCAGAAGAACTCATCAAACAGTCCCCACCCACTCACACCACATCAGTAGTCATTATGAATGTGTCCTGTGATGGAATTCATAACTGTCAGCAAAGGAAAATACTGTGATACGAGGATTACCCCACAGCTTGTTAGATACTGTGTGCCTAATTCATTTTTTTACATACCTGGTCTTGGACAAAGCTTTGAGCATAGATTACAAAGATGGGGCTTTCAGAGAGGGTCTTAGTTGATATCTTCTACTATTAGTTCAACCTCTCTTAGCAGGGTTGTCCAATTGAATATTCTCTACATTTTTCATACCAGCACCTGGATCTGAGTACTTTTGAAATTGCATGTAATTAGTATAGCCTCTGAGGTATTCAATAAAATATATTTGTATAGTGCCACCAGCTGTTTGCTTTGTTCCTCATTTCACTGTCCACTTCACTGAGGTGGTTGCACATGCTTGGTTCCCTGAGCTACTAGTCCGAAGCAAATCTAGCTCAGCAAATGAATTGGGAAGGGGGGTAGCTCTGGAGCCATCTGAAGTACAGGGCTGAGATAACCTCTTGAATAGAGAATTTTAAGATGGGCATCTCATTTAATTTATATTCCACTATTCTTCTCTATGTGCTCTGTTGAGTAGAGATTTCAATTTCAAGTGGATTCAGTACTCTATGGAAGTTACAAAAACAGTCAAGAATTTTCTTTAGTCTATTTCTTAATTCTTTCTATTTTCCAAACAATATTCTAATCTGGGAGAGTTTAGTTGTCATATGACTGTGTGCATCTTCCAACTACTACTTTTGTTGAGACAAGGAAATAATATAATGCGTCACTGGAGGCATGAATTGGGCAGGTGATGAGCGGTGTCTGGTTTCCTCCAGACATGAGGCCAAAATAGTTTAACCCCAGTTTCATCAAACCATCTTATTTCTCACAGTCTGAGAGTCCTTTAGGTGCTTTTCATGTATCTTTTACTAATGAGAGGCTTCTTTATGGCCACTCTGTCATAAAGCCCAGATTGTTGGAGTGCTGCAGTGATGGTTGACCTTCTAAAAGTTTCTGTCATCTGCACACTGAATCTTTGGAAGTCAGCCAGAGTGACCATTGGATTTGTGGTCACTTCTCTTACGAATTTCTTAGTTTCGTGGGGTGGCCGGCTCTAGGAAAAGTCCTGGTTCTTCCAAACTTCTTCATTTAAGAATTATGTACAGTAGGCCCCTATGCTATTGGGAACTTTCAGTGCAGAAGAAAATTTTTTGTACCCTTCTCCAGATCTGTGCCTCCATGCAGTCCAGTCTCTCGGCTCTACATGCAGTTCTTTCCTCCTCATGGCTTGGTTTTTGTTCTGATATGCATTGTTAGCTGAGATGTGAGACCTTATATATAGATAGGGCTGTGTCTTTCCAAATCATGTCCAATGAACTGAATTTACTACAGGTGGACTCCAATCAAGGTGTAGAAACATCAAAGATGATTAAGAGGGCCCCAAGTGCTAAACTTCAAATGTCATAGCAAACGGGCTGAATACTTTTGCTCTTGTGATATTATAGTTTTTCTTTTTTAAATAATTAACAAAATTTCTAAAATTTTATTTTCACTTTCTCATTATGGGGTATTGAGCGCAGATTGATGGGTGAAAACTTGATTTTTTTTATTTTAGCAAAAGGTGCAATATAACAGTGTGAAAAAAGTGAAAGGGTCTGATGGCTTTCCGAATACTTTGAACATGAACACCAGCACATCACAAATGGAGGGTGGCTGTGATTGGCAATACCAACCATTTAACCATGTGATTCATATGCATCAAAATGGCAAAAAAGTAATAAAATATTTTGATCGCAAGAAATAACACTACAGAAGGAAAATACAAAAAAAGTTTTATTAAATATTAATGTGAATGGTAATATATATTTTTACACAACAATAAATCCATATTTGTTATCCCCATGCTCTGAAAATAAACAGTAAAAAATGTCCAACTCACAAAAAACAAGATATTATTTTTATATATTCATTATTTAGCTGTGTAGCCTTGAAATAAAATATAGGTTATGGAATTCAAGGAGGCGTTCAAAGCCATTACAAAAAAAATGTAACAGCCCATTAGGGGTTAAAGAGATGTATTTGAAGTGTATCATGCACACAGTCATTTTATAACTAAGCTCCACCCACGGTAGGAAAACAATTGAGGTTCAGCAAGTGTAACTTACTATTACATATATGTATATATAATATATATATATATATATATATTAAGACGGTTTCCAATTATGTCTTATCGGAGCTTCATCAATGTAATATTATGTAAAGACAGGAGACTCCTTATATTAGATATAAAGTATTTTATATGGAAACAGGAAATTACTGACTCATTCTGTAATTTCTCTTTCTTAACAGCCCTAGGTTGCATGTCTAGTTTAGTGAAACAGCTGTTTCCTTGGAAGATGGAAGTGAAATCTGTAGAATATGTCTCAATAGGTTGTGCAAATCCTTCTGATGGATGAATATGCCACAAAGATTATGTCTCTATAATGTCCAGTGAGATACTAGTAATGGTCAAGTTGGGATAATCCCAGGGAGGTTTCAGGAATCTTGCTGGGGGGAGCTGCCTACTAAACACTTTCACAAAGCTTTAAAGGGACACTATCGCGAAGAAAAAAATGTTGATATGTTTTACAACATAACAAAAGCAGGTTTTTACATAATGTATTTTTCAAATTGTGTAAATGTTTTTTTTTTTTAATTCAGTTTTCTAGCCTTACATGGGGGCTGCCATGTTGGAAGTAAAGTGTGCCAGTCTGGGTATACAACACAATGGCACCTCACTTACGGCAGGCATGTACATAGGTTTCCTCAGTCGCTGCCGACCCTATAGAGAATGAATGGAAGACGTGAGCCCGCCCCTGTGATGACACCAGTAACACACAGCCAGGTCCTCCCTCCTTGCTGCTGGGGGAAGCCCACTGTGCCTGCTCCTCACTCCTGCAGCAGCGTCCTTGTCTTCATTAGGCTGCCTGTTCTAAATTCTATGGCAGCTCACCCCAGCAGTGCAGACAATTTTTGCTGAGTGTACTGCTAGGGTGAGCGGCCCAGGACTCAGAAACAGAGTAGATGGAGGTTCTTGGGGCTGTAGGACCTTAGTGATGTAATCGGCCATGTGACCAGTGGGGGAGGAGCCTGAGGAGCAGAGATCTGTGTTTTTGTAACGAAGCCATTGTCTCATCTTATCTTGCTGAAGCAGTGATGTCACCGCTGAAGGTGTGAATTGGTGATGTCATTGGTACCACCCACTTTTTTGCAGCATGCCTACTTACAGGTTGCTCAAAGCCTCATTTGGCCAGCAGAGCTCCCCCTGGTGACCAAAGATGGTAAATATGGTAAAATCTAATATTTATTTATAATATTTCACACATTGGAATTTTTATTTATTTATTTATTATTTCTTACAAATATATAATAGATTTTTTTTAGCATAA